>JAFIRS010007554.1:0-23988 GCA_018342105.1 Gonioctena quinquepunctata | reverse complement strand
TAAAGTAGGTGTCCCGATATTATGTATGCTATCTCTTCTTTCCTGGTGTTGAACAACTCAGATACATATATAAGTATATCGAAGAACCTGGAAAGGATTCATGCATTCGAGGTGTTCGCTAAGCGAGAAAAAAAAAGAAAACGATTTGAAACGGCACGCCTGGACTTATGAGGTTCACTTGCGTACAGCACATATGAAGATAGGTGATTTCGGACAGAAGTTGGGTTCGGGAGATCAATTAGTGACTAATTGTCGTGCTGAAGTGTGCAGTGAATGATAGTATTATAGAGCGCCACAGTGTGGAAACCTAGTATTTTGTGGTTGGATGAGAGTACGTTTTTCGACAGTCAATGTTAGTTAGAAGCCGTTTTGGGAAAAACTCCTAAAATACAATTGGTACGTGGAATTACATCGTCCATGCATATACTTTCATTTCAGAGCACGTTTCAGTTCTGTTGTTCATGTATTTCATGTGTTTCAGCGGTATTAATAATTATTATTTCGTTTCAGTATCATCGCATCAATATTTTTTGTAGATTGTTGTAATTATTTTAAAGTGCAGGTTTGTTTTCATTTTGTGGTTATTTTCGAATAGTGTCAAATTCTGTTTTTGGTATTATGAACCTTGGGTTTACTGGCGACTGACTGTACAACTTGCAAATTCAGAATTCTACATTTGAGGAAAATCTGCCCGTAGTCTGGAGAAACAAAATAATTTCAGATTGATTTCGGGTTGAGGAGAAAATGAAATGAAATTTATGGAGATTTTACTGCTAGCTTTCACCTAGGAGAGAAATTTAATATCCTCTACGAAGCAGGTCAAATGGGGAAGAATAAGAGATTTTGCTTCCCGGTTATGATTTCAAATTCTGTTTTTGGTATTATGAACCTTGGGTTCAAATACAAGTTGGAAATGTGGCACCCGAAGTTCACTGACGACTGACTGTACAACTTGCATATTCAGAATTCTACATTTGAGAAAAATCTGCCCGTAGTCTGGAGAAACAAAATAGTTTCAGATGGATTTCGGATTGAGGAGACGATAAAATGAAATTTACGGAAATTTCACTCTTAGGTTTCACCTAGGAACGAAATTTAATATCCTGAACGAAGCGGGCCAAATGGAAAAGAATAAGAGATTCCGCTTCACGGTTATGATTTTTGCGATCAGCAATTCGTGAACTTATGAAACCGCCGTTTCTGCATCTGACCTCAGATTTGGCGGAAATTTTCAAAAAAGAAGTCTGTGGTGCCAAAAAATGGGTCATATCGAAAAATGTTATCAAAAAATATGTTTGGAATCCAACGAGGACCTCATGTACCAATTTTGAACCAGATTGGACCAAAAATCAAAAATACCATTATATTCCTCTACCTGAAAAGGGAAACATTCTCAATTGAACGATGGAAGATAGTGACTAGAGTTTATCTTTCAGTCGCAGATGACTCCTCATCTGATTTTCAAACAAACCAATTCCTCTACCCTTACATTCTTGTTTTGTCTGGAAACAGCTTTAATAACCTAAATCACATGAGTTTGGGTCAAAACTAATCAAATATTTGCGGGAGATTAATTATGAAATTACGATTCGTCTTGTCATTAGGTGTAGTCATGCCCTGTATATTGATGCACATGAGCTTATTCAATAATCTCAACCCGTAAATAAAATTCGAACCAACTAATATTTGTAAGTAAAATTTTATAATACATTATTTATCCCAATTGAATTTAGTATTTTTAGGTGGATGTGAAACAATAAAAAAACTCAATATACAAACAATGTACAAATTTTCAATATTTGAGTCGCGCTCCATACATAGCATTGTTCCAGGAAACATTTCGCGGCGAACATTTTTCAACATAGTTTTGTTGAACAGTGTTGCACAATTCCTTATAAAAATTTCTGAATATTCTACATTTCGAAATGGGCGTTGTTCATAAACATTTCTTCTCAGGTAACCAATATTAAATTCAGCAAGGATAAATAATGTATTATTAAGCTTTAATTACAAATATTAGTTGGTTTGAATTTTATTAACGGGTTGAGAATATTGAATAAGCACATGTGCATCAATATAGAGGGCATGACTACACCTGAATCGTGTTTCCATAATTAATCTCCCGCAAAATGTGTATTCCACAAATATTTTATTGGTTTTGACCCAAACTTATGTGATTTGAGTTAATAAAGCTGTTTCCAGATAAAACAAGAATGTATAATGTTTCTTAGTAAGGGTAGATAATAAAATGGTATTTTTGATTTCTTCAATCTTGTTCGAGATGATATGGGGCCCTTGTTGGATTTCAAACACATTTTCTCAATAATTTTTTTCGATATCTTGTCAATTTGAGCCATTTTTCAGCACCACAGAAAACTTTTTTTCAAATTTCTGCCAAATCTGAGATCACGTGATATAAGTCGCAACAGATTTTTCAGTTGTCAGACATGCAGAAACCAACCGCCATTAGAGTTTTTCAGAAATTTCCATAACAATTTTTTTCCCCATGTGTAGCCAACTTTCTGACGGACACTGTAGAATGATATCTTTCCATTTTTTTTGTGAATTCAATTGACAGGTAAATTGCATCAATGAGGTCAAAAAATATTTGTTATTGTCTTCCAATTCCCACAAAGCACACTAAAATGTCGTCCACGTATCTGTACCAGTAAAAAGAAAAAAAAATTAAGGATTATTGTGATTTTTTTTCGAATTGCCCATCCTACATATTTTGGCTATTGAAGAACTCGAGCTATTTCCCATTATCAGTCCTACATTGGAAGAATATAAATGATTGTTGAATTAAAAAAAAGAGTTTAACAAACTGTAACTAATATTTCTTGTTTGATAATCGAATTGAGATTACCAACCAACAAATTATCTACCAATATGATTATTTCTTCTGGTGGAGAATTTAAAAACAAATGTTGAACACTAAAGGAAATACGTTTGGAGTTGCCTGGAGATAGAATGTTTATGATTTTATGAATAAGTTCGTAACTCTTTTAGCGCTTGAGAACCCCATATGATTTTTTGGGCAGTGTATTCATATTCACCGACCTTGAGAAACCCTAAGACTGAAATAAAAAAAAAAACTGTTCAAAAAATTATGTGTTCTATCACTTATGTGGCTCATTCTGGATAACTGAATATAACCAACATTCAAAAATAATTTATAGAAAAATCTTTTTAAAAAAAAGCTTTTATTCAAATACCCTAAAAAGTACAAAATAATTGCTTTGGATGTGTGACGTACGTTATTCCGTGAGTTCTAGATTCAAGAGCTTGTCGCGCAGAGTTTTCATTTCGAATACAGATGCGACAAGCTTTCGAATCTATTACTCACGGAATAACCGACGTCACACATCCGAAGCAATTATTTTGTACTTTTCAGGGTATTTGAATACAAGCTTGTTTTTGAAAAGGTTTTTTTTATTGATTATTTCATTTTGTGCTTTTTAGTAAGTACCCCTAACACCCACATACCAATTTTGAATCGAATCGTACCACAATTTCTCGAAAACCTTTGAGATCCTACTTTATGATGACATTTATACGCATGTGAAGAATCAAATCACCCCTAGTCAACATGGTTTTTCCAAAGGAAGGTCAACGATAACAAATTCAATTTGTATCTCGGAGCAATTATCTGATACTATCGATGGGAGAATTCTTCCTCACAAACTGTCGAATTTCGGACTAACCCCAAATCTCACATCTTTATTTCAATCTCACCTCCATAATCCTGAGCAGTATGTCAGTTTTCATGGTCAAAAGTCTATTGATGTCCTCCCCACGTCAGGTGTCCCCCAAGGGTCTAACCTCGGCCCATTATTTTTCATATTGTTCATTAATGACATTGTAGCTGCTCTCTCCATCGCTCACTTACTGTATGACGATGATCTTAAGGTATACCATGGAATTATCAACACAGAAGACTGTACTCTTCTCCAAAATAATCTAGATCGCTTCAATCTCTGGTGCATCGAGAATAGCTTATTCCTAAATGTTTCTAAATGCCAGGTTATGTCTTTCACCGCCAAGCCTAATCCAATTCTTTACAATTATAAACTGGACAATGTCGTATTGACAAGACCCGACACTTTCAAAGATCTAGGAGTAACATTCGACAAAAAACTCTTTTTTGCAAAACATATCGAGCTAGTCACCAAAAAAACTTATAGATCATTAGGATTCCTAATCGGAGTAATTAGGAGTGTCGAAAGATTCTGGAAAGAATGAGAAAATTCTTCTGCAATTATATTTTACATTTGTTAGATCAAATTCAGAGTTTGCATCAATTGTTTGGGCACCATATTATTAGGTATATATGTATCTAATTTAGAAAATATTCAACGAAAATTTTTGAAGTATCTATGTTTTAAACTTGATGGCAACTACCCAGACGTAGGTTATCCACATGAACAACTAATTTCTAGTTTTTCAGTCGATTCACTTGAATCTCGTCGAAATAGGTCACATGTTATATTCCTCTTCAATCTTATACAACAATTCGGACTGCAGCTGCATTTTGGATATATATAGAAGTTTCATATTCCTAGACTCACATCTCGGAAAAACATTACTTTCTATCTTCCACTTTGTCTCACCAATGTTAAATTGAATGCACCTGTTTATAAGATGTGCAATACATATGATAAGATGAATGAAACCATTGACATTTTTTGTTGCAGTGTGGCCTCCATAAAAAAACTGGACTGTACTGTTTTATTCCAATGATTTATATTATTGTATACAGTGCGCGTCAAAATTATGGAACAAATTCGATATTTCGCAAGCCATGCACTTTTGACAAAAATCCTAAAATAGGTCGATTTTTATTTTAAAATGCCGATATTTTTATGTATATTCTAGAGAGGTTATGTCACTGGTTTTGACATGGTGACGTAATCGGTATTTTTTTAAAATTGGAATGGATGTGTGATACCTTATCTGAAAGGCCTTTCGATACTGCATTCAATAATAATAATTAATTAGATATTTTTTTACAGGGTGAACAAAAATTAATATTTTATTTCAATAAGAGAATAACTTTATATCCAACAAAATAGGACAGTTAAATGAGATGTTCGAAATGCCATCCACCAGTCTCTTGACAATAAGCAAATCTACGGGCACATTCCTCTTGCACATTGCGAATATCTTCCGGAGTAATTCTGTTAATTTCGATCCTAATTCGATTTTTCAACTCTTGTAGATTCTGTGGCCTATCTACATAGACCTTCGATTTCAAATAACTCCACAAGAAAAAATCCAGGGGCGTAAGATCTGGAGATCTTAGGGGCCACTCTATCGGTCCGCGTCTACCAATCCACCTCCTAGGAAAACAGTTATTCAAAAATTCGCGAACATACGTGCATAGTGCGGGGGTGCACCATCTTGTTGCAACCAAATACTTTCATTTGGTGAGTTGGCGTTTGGAGAAATATATTTTCATTATTATTACATTATGATTATGAAATTCTTGTATTGTCATCGGTCCTTGATATGTGTGACAGATTTCAGATTATTCGGAAGATTGAAAGTGGGTGAGCATTTACTTCCGAAATTTTATTACATTGTGAGTTATTTAGTTACAAGTGAAGATAATAAAAGCGTGTTAAAAAATGCAAAATTTTACTTTTTTGAGCCAAGGCTCTAATCCCCTAGACTGCCCTGGCAGACTAGTGAGTCAGTGCTCTACCACACCAATGGATCCTTTCCAAATATCAATAGTTAGCTATTCCCTAGTCTAAAATGGAAACAAAAGACAATCACAAATTAATGCCATAATAGGCAAGTTAGTGTCAAATAAATGTCAGTTGAAATATCAACAAATATTCTTCACAAATTCTAAGTGAAAAGGTTTCAAACTATGGCTGCTTTAAGTGAAACCCAACGCATAGAAATTTTAATTTTTATTGGATGCGGAGATAGAACCAGAACTCAGCAAGAGGTATTTGACTTGTTCAATGCGAAGTATCCAAATAGACCTATCAGTCGTTCAACAGTCAGTAAGATTGAGAAAGAATTCAGAGAAACTGGTCATGTCAAACATATTCCGAATGCTGGACGTCCTAGAATAGAAGAAAACGTGAAACTTGATGTTCTATTGGGTGTAGAGAATAATCCTCACAATTCTTCACGACAAATTGCAGCAGACCTTGACATATCCCAAAGTTCTGTATTACGTATTCTAAAAGCAGAAAAGTACCATCCATACAAAGTACAGCTACATCAACAACTCAATGATGATGATCCCGATCGCCGTGTGGAGTTCTGTGAAATAATGCAGGATTTATGTAAGCGCAATCCACGTTTTATAAAACAAATTCTGTTTTCCGATGAGGCTACGTTTTGCCTAAATGGTTCAGTAAATCGTCAGGATCGCAGATATTGGAGTAGGGATAATCCTTACTGGATGATGGACGGGCATACTCAATACCCTCAGAAAGTCAATGTTTGGGCAGGGATAATAAACGACAGGATTATTGGCCCGTATTTTTTCGAAGGAAATCTCACAGGGGAGCGTTACTTGGAATTTTTGAAAAATGAACTCATACCTAGCCTTGCCAATGTTTTTCCAAACGCTAACAATCCTAACTCACCAAACGAAAGTATTTAGTTGCAACAAGATGGTGCACCCCCGCACTATGCACGTGATGTTCGCGAGTTTTTGAATAACTGTTTTCCCAGGAGGTGGATGTAGACGCGGACCGATAGAGTGGCCCCCAAGATCTCCAGATCTTACGCCCCTGGATGTTTTCTTGTTGAAATAAAATATTAATATTATTGAAATAAAATAATAATTTTTGTTCACCCTGTAAGAAAATAACTAATTAATTATTATTATTGAATGCAGTATTGAAAGGCCTTTCAGATAAGGTAATACAAAACATCTATTCCAATTTAAAAAAAAATGCGATTACGTCACCATGTCAAAACCAGTGACATAATCTCTTTAGAATATACATAAAAAAATCGGCATTTCAAAATAAAAATCGACCTACTTCAGGATTTTTGTCAAAAGTACATGGCTTGCGACATATCGAATTTGTTCCATAATTTTGACGCGCACTGTATAGCTATCATATTGAATAGTTCATACTGTATATTCCTATCCTGTAATTGGATCTTGTATCTGTTAAATAGTGTGATAAAAAAAAAACAAAGAATAATGCCACGATAACTATGAACACCTGCCACATTTCACGTCAATCGAACAACTAGAAGTGGGTTGAATTTAACTTGCAAGATTTGATGACAAACATCGGGACAGGTGAAACTAAATAAAAGCTTTTAAAAAAAAGAATATCAATATGTAAGCTGTCTTGGTGGGTTTGAAAGCTCAAATGATTTTCCCGCTTCATTGATTAGACTCAAATGATATACTCGAATTATCAGAGGAAAGAACAGCTTGCACAAAGCTAGAATTATAAAACACGGAACAATAAGTACCTGTATCAGTTCAACCCGTAATAACTCAGCGACGCATTCTGCAAGCTATGTTAATAACCCAGCCAGACTCGGTAATTTTCCTAATTTGGCTGTAAATTCACGGAATAAGGAAGGACGAAGGAACCTTAATGGTGTTCTTGCACGCGGGACCAGATAATGGCAACGAACGGCAAGGACACTGGAATTCGCCACCCACCATTAACAGTTTTAGCACATTTAAGGCAGCCTCACCGATATCATATTTTTTCATTTAGTATGACTTTTATTGGTAGAGCAGCGAAATTGTGGCTTCATATATTTCGATCAGAATTGGAAGGTGAATGCGAGGTATTCATGCAGAACAAAAACGGACATTTCTGAAAATGACAATGTTTATTATAAAAATCACAAAATAAATATTCTCAATTTGATATTTAATATCCTTTACTCAGCGAAAGATCATCCATGTCGATATAATAATGTCTGGGGTTCGTAGCTATCAAAATACTGAAGTGATTATCACCCCACAACCCAACGTAATCATGAACTCTAGCAAATATATAACTTTATCGTATCATTGAAGATTAGGACATTTTTATAGGAAATCTGCATTAATAATTATTAACATCATAAACGTACCAAAACCTACATAAAACCTTAGTTACTCATAATACATTAGCTACCATAATTTAGAACAGTTACGGAAGCATAATACGTTAGATACCAAATAATATAAGAACTAGTTTTTATGGATATGTAAAACAATATTTTGACAGTTTTCAAATTTGATGGATACACCTTTGCCTGTAGCGTCCACGATCATCAGAGAGTTACGAAACTGCCGATATTCTTTTTCATAATGGATTTCAGATTTGTCCGGAAGCAAGTTCAACCTTATAGTGTTGGCAGCTAATATATCGTCAGGAATATCAAAATCTTGCATGATTTTGATGATGACTTTTTGAAATGCCAAAATGAAATGACATAAAACCTTGTTGCTTTTATTTTCGCATCGCCGTTGTCAATGATACGATAAAGCTTTGAATGTAACTCGATTATTAGCGATTTAACACCGTCTTGGAAATTGCGGGTGACTCGGCTGTCCTCGATTATTATACATTGCATTATTATATCGATATATTAATAGCTATAATAACTATTTCTTGAAACTTCCCTACACTCAGTATCCAGAGAATTCCGTACGGTCTCGGAATCACTCGATCTTTCTGTCGGAATTTTCTGGAATAGACAGATGCAGTGGCAAAGTGTAACAATAAAAACAATTATCCGATTTCCACAACTATTGCTGACGTTTCAACCTGATATACCGTGTGTCCCAGTATACCTGTTCCAATGGATTATCTCAGCCATTTCGAAAGATAAAAATTTGAAAATTTCATTATCTCCAATTCGTTCAAGGAACCTTCAACTGAGAGTTTATCCGGAACTTTTTTATTTCAAATAGCACCCTGTATATTTTTTGCAATTTTTTATTTCTACTCAAAATTATCTTTCCAACGACGTATCACACTTTTCATTTCACATTTGATTTGATGGAGAAAACGTCAATTGAAATTTCAAATTGAAAGAATTGCAGTAAGCTATGATATTTTTTGTAATCCTGATTTTGACTTCATTAATGATTGATAATTCATCAACAATTTTGCATTCGAGATGATGAAGAGAACGTCAAATTGCAAATTATTAGAATTGTAGTTAAAACCTTAGTGTGCCATGGAAACATTTAATACATTTGTTTATAACTTTGACAGTTAATAATTCTCAATAGTTGTGTGCGTGTCAGAGAAACAAAAATTCAAGAATGGATAACCGTGAAAATAATGATAACTTCACTAATCAAGAGGAATTGGATATGATACTGATTTATGGAAAATGCGAAAATAATCGTCGGGCTGCCCTACGTGCATACAGAGAGAAATATCCTGATAGACGAATGCCAAGCGCTATGTATTTCATACGCTTGGCTTCGAATTTGGCAACAAGTGGATCATTTCATAGAAAGCGTACTGTCTTTGAAAGAAAAAATGCTACGGACGAAGATTACACAAAATATCATAGCCTACTGCAATTCTTTCAATTTGAAATTTCAATTGACGTTTTCTCCATCAAATCAGATGTAAAATACAAAGTGTGATACATCGTTGGAAGGATAATTTTGAGTAGAAATGAAAAAATTCAAAAAATATACAGGGTGCTATTCGAAATAAAAAGGTCAGAGTCACTTCCGGTCAGACCGGAAGTGACTTTCAATTTTTGTTTATCTCAGTTGAAGGTTCCTTGAACGAACTGGAGATCATGAAATTTTCAAATTTTTATCTTTCGAAATGGCTGAGATAATCCATTGGAACAGGTATACTGGGACACCCGGTATATGGCTTGTTTGTGAGTTAGAGAAATAGTGATGACTTATGTCTGTCGAATGAACCTTAGCAACAGTTCTTGTTAACACGAACGAAAAATTTGATAATTTCAACAGCTGCCATTTTCAAACTACAGGACCGCTTCGGCTCACATTCCAAATCAGTTGAAGAAATAATAACTATGACAATATTATTATCTATTGGAACACACATTTTATAACAAGGGTACAACTTTCAGTTACTGATTAAAAACGATGATTGTTTTCGAACGTTTCAAAAGTAAAAACCCATGGTTTTGGCGTATCGACTGTGAGAGGATCAAGGGCATGGGCTAAAAATATATGTTGAAGAGTTTAGGAAAATAGGTCTCACCATAGAGTGTCGAAACCTATGATGGAATTAAATCCGTATCTCCATAACAGAAATATATTTTAAACATCCTCGGACAGGTCGATTTTTATTTTCAATAACCTTTTTTTCATAAATGAAATTTTTCAACCCCCGTTTCAACCTCCTGCTCAACCCCATCAAAATTTTGTAATGAAAAGGGGGGTTGAGTTGTACCTTGTTCGAAAGGTGTTTAGATTATCAATACAACTATCTATTTATTTTTTATTTCTTTATGATGCTTATTCGAGATGAAAGCATTTTAAATAATGAAAATTTTAGTTGCAAAAATTCAGTTCAAAAGACAGTCAGATAAGTTTAATTTCCAAAAATCAATTATTTTCCCAAAAATTTGATACCCTCTTAGTACTCTCCCCTACAGATTGGCTTCATGTGAAATTTTAATTGGCAAATAAAAATGACAAATTTTTTTTTAAAGATATGCTCTCATTCATACAAATGCACTAGAAAGGAAAAAATAATTTCTTTCATTGTTTCATCTATGTTATTCTGTTACGGATTCAGAATCTTGCCGAACAAGATTACCTATTTTGTATCCGCGGCAACCTTTCGAATCTGTTACTCACAGAATAATCTAGATCAAACAATGGAATAAATCATTTTTTTTCTTCTCAGTGCATTTGCATAAATAAAAACTTTTCTTTAATTTTGTTTTTATAATTTTCTTTTTCAACTTTTTGGTTGTTTTTATTGACAAGCACTGACGGAAAGTGCTTCGAGCACTAAGCACTAAGCACTCTTGAAAAGTGCTCCGGAATCTCGAGCACTAAGCACTCTTATTTACAAAATGCTCGCGATTACTAAGCACTTTCAAAAAGTAATTCGACATGGCGAGCACTAAGCACTAAGCACTTTTCAAAAGGATGATACTGTTATATACTTGAATTACTTCTTGACATGGTTTTTGTATGTTTTGTAGATGATCACGTCAAATTCAATCCAAAACATCAACAAAATGGCGTATGATGTTGAACGCAATGCTTCGCCTATGATTCATTATTTATATGTGTGGCATCAAATGAACTAATGTGGTGGAATGAACTCTCATGATTATTATTAATGTCATTTAATATAAATAAAGATATATTTCCAACAGAATACAAAAAAACATAACGTCAATTCTCTAACAAACTAAATGTTACACATCAATCGAATAAAGTAGAAGTTTGTTTTGTTTTGAAAATCTTTCTGTAATACGATAATTCCTCTTTGAATATCTGTGATTCTTTTTCATTACCTTCACCTTGAATGTGTTGGTCGGATATAGATGTTTTGTCAACTTGATATGGTATATCATTCGAAAGGTTTTTCAGTGATATTCTACACCTGACCAATTAACTCGGAGTGAAGGCAATGAAAAAAACACAGAAATTCACCAAGAAAATATTGACTTTGAGGAGGATCTCCAAAATAAAATAACTTTTGTTATTTTCTTTCATACATATCCTTTGAATGGCCCTCTGAATCGAACTCAATGTCAACTACTAACAAGCCATACAAAGTGAATGAAATTCTGTCAGAGGAACATACAGGAGTGGTCAACTTCCCGACACGCCCTGTAAATTTTTCTTGAATATCTTGTTTTCATAAACCAACCCGAAGCAAATCTAGTCAGATATTGAATCCTGAAATCAGAATTATATTTCGAGTCAAGAATTCGTTTATTTAATTTTTGAGTAAACCCTCAACAAATAAAAATAATTTCCTTGTAAAGGATTAATATTCAATATCACTCACACATTTGAGAGAATGAGAACCATATTCGTTGTTCAATGCCCTGTATTTCTGGAAGTAGACAAAGGATTGAGTTGTGTCAATGGATATTATTGTTCAAGAAGTCGACAACTGCATCATATCAAACATTTGGGAAATTTCTCTGTAGCCCAATTCTCCATGAGTCGCCTTGACCTTCACTTTTCAATGCAGCGATAAAATATTATTTTATAGAACTAACCTATCTATACTGCGTACTGCGCCGAGTCCTGACACACTCCGCAACATTCAAAACAAGACTGTGACACAGTATATAGCTATAAACTGTGACTGTGATCTGTAGAAGATGCATATGGAAGCGATCGAGAGTTCGTCTTGAGTGGGGGTGCTACGCTACCGGCCACGTTTTCATGTTTCGACAAGTAGTAATTACTACGAAAGGCTTAGTGCTAAGTATTCCCGAAAAGTGCTCCCGAGCACTGCAGTGCTCGGGAGCACTTAAGTTGTCGGGAGCACTTTTCGGGATTACTAAGCACTAAGCCTTTTCGTAAAATGATCGAAGCAGTAAGCACTAAGCACTGGTTCAAGAAAGTGCTCGGGAGCACAGTGCTTACGAGCACAAAAGTGCTCTTAGTGCTTTCACGAGCACTAAGCACAGTGCTTTGGGACAACTAATAAAAGCTTGTGTTTTTTTCGTTCATTTCTTTTTTATTTTCTAGTATTTATAATTTTAAATAACGAGTTCAGTAATTTCTATCTAATTTATTTTTGAAATTTGGTCTCCGACCTTGAAAACCCCTAGATACCAATTTTGAATAGAATCGGACCATAATCACAAAAATTGTCCACCATATGGAAGCCGCCATTTTTTTTTATTCCTAACAAAAATATCATTATGCATTGTCACCGGAATCATGTACACATGCCAAATTCTAAATCAATCAGACGATTAGACATGGGTTGAATTTAACTTGCAAGATTTGATTACGAACAGACATACAGACAGACAGACACCGGGACAGGCGAAAATAAAAATAGTAGCTTGTAAAAAATCTTCGACTCCCGAAACCCCCACATTACAATTTTGAATAGACTCGGACTATAATTACAAAACTCGTCCGCAATTTTCGAGCCCCATATTGAATTTTTGGATTTTGACAAAAAAAATCATGATATGCGGCCTTGAAAACCCCTAGATACCAATTTTGAATAGAATCGGACCATAATCACAAAACTCGTTCGCCATTTTGGAGCCGACATATCGAATTTTCCAATTTCGACAGAAAAATCATAATATCCGACCCCGAAAACCACTAGATACCAATTTTGAATAGAATTTGAATAGAAAAACGAAAATTGTCCGCCATATTGGAGCCGCCATTCTGTTTAATTTTTCAACCAAAAATTTCATAATGCGTTGTCACCGAAATTATGTACTCCTGTCAAATTTCGAATCAATAGGACAATTAGAGGTGGGTCAAATTAAACTTGCAATATTTGATTACAGACAGACACACAGACAGACCCACAGACAGACACTGGAACAGGTGAAACTAAATGGAAGCTTGTGACAGAAGGGAACGTTTTGCTGTGCTTGGAAGAAATATTATGCTTTACTTGAAAATACTCAGATAAATATATATTTTGATACAGTAATTAATAAGATATTCAGAATGTTCTCCTTCTACTTCTTGACAACAACCCATTCATTTCTGACGTTTTCGAACATCTGTGGAGTAATCGCCTGCATTTCTGCCGTTATTCTATCTTTCAAGTCTTGTATGTTTGCAGGTTTTGTATGGTAGAACTTGTTTTTGATAAGAACACATGAACAAAAAATCTAATAGGGTGAAGACAGGTATCTCGCCGGCCTTTCCAATGCACCTCTTCGACCTATCCATCTATTCGAGAATACTGTATTCTCTTACAGGAACTCTAAAATGCGGTGGTGCTCCATCTTGTTGAAACCATAAAGAAGAATGTGGTTAATTTGGATCAACTGGATTAGGAAATGAATTTGTTAGTAGATGAATAAGCTTTGTCTGTTAAAATTCCGAATAAATATCTCCGGTCAGGTTTCTCTAAAAAAATGTTGGTCCAATTATCCAATTTCCCAGAATGCCGGTGCAGACATTTACCTTTTCTGGTCTCTGAGTATGTAACTCTCGCATCCTGTAAGGATTATTTCGAGAACAGTATCTACAATTCTGAAGGGGGATTCATCAGAAAATAATACATGGGTTAGTAATAATTCACAGTTTCTCATCATTTCCTCACAAAATTCAATCCTCCGGTCAGGATCATCTTCAGTATTGTGTCGTTGAATTTTGTTAGGATGTAGTTTGTTGCCTTTGAACAGTTTTGTAATCATTGTATGACTTGTGCATATATTCCATGCAGTTTGCCCTGCCGAAGTGGTAGGATTTTCTTTCCAACAATGCATTTAGTTTAGTATCTTCGTCAACGGAAGAATTCCCTCTTCTGAGTAAATACTTCACATGACCTAACTCACGAAACTGTTTTTCGATTTTGCTAACATTCCTTGTGAAATGGAAGGCAATTCAGGATACTTTTCACGAAAAAAATTTACATCTGCCTCTGTTCTAGTCCATCTCCATATGCAATTATCATTAGGAGGGTTATACGATGAGTTTTGGTTGAATAACGCATTTCAAAAATTACAACTAAAATTTTAAAATATCACCATTGACTATTCCCAATAAATAATATTTTGTTAAGACTACATTTGCTTTTTGCCACATTTTCTACTAGTACCTGTGAAAACAGCAAAAAATTTCACACAAATGAATATGTTTCGTTTTCTTTAGTTTCAGAATGCCTCTTTTCCAGAGCTAAACATAGGCGTAGACAGAAATTCCGTACCAAAAACTGATTTTAAATAAGTAGGTAAATTTACTTTACGAGTCATACAATCATTGCTTCTGCCCTTTTCTCCTATTAATGTATGTTGATCTGCATGTTAAGAGTTACTTCTACCATTCAGAAGTGTGAAACTATTCCAATTCATAAAATCAAACAAGGATCGACCCTTTGGATATTTACGAAGACTGACTCAATCTCTGACTGTTAGAAGATAGGGTAACAAATGATAGAGATATTGCTTGGCCTCCTGACTTTCCTTCGATTGAACTAGAACTGTAAGATTTGAAAGTGGATAGAGTAAATTTGTACAATTCAGGATTTTTCATTTTGTCTTCCATTGAAGGTTTCCATTTTTCCAAATTATCTATCTATTCTAATTCAATTTTGTTATTCTATCTCCTTTCTAGGATTCAATTGATGTTTGAACATGTGAATTCAATAGCATAAAAATGGCATCCAGTTTGAATTCGAATTCAATAAGTTTTTTATTCCAGATGTTTTTGGAATAGGGACCAAACAATGTTTTTTCAATGGCTCTAATGTCCGTGAGAACACTGTGGACTTATGCATGTTCGTGAAAAGATATTCTCTCTGGGAATTTTCCCGGTACATAAAATATTTCCCGAAACATCCAAGAGATTGAGATGGAATATATCTAGAACCATGGAGAAATGTGTATTCATAACGATGATGGACGTGAGAGCACGGATAAATCCTGATGGAATTCTCATATATTTACTATAATGTAAGAGGAGAAGCATTACATCTCATTTTTATGTTCGGTTATACGGTTATATCTGAATATGTCATTCTTAACATTTTCATTATTTCGTATAAACCATTGTTTAGATGTATGAGGGAAGAATGGGAGGTGATGGAGTCTTTGCGGAGTTGTTCGTTCAGTTTGCTTTCGATGTGTTTGGGTAATGAAATGTTGAAATACTATGAGTTTCCATGACAACAGTTAACCAATTTCATGTCATGTTAAGGATTGCCGGTTGGGTGAACATATTTTTACCAGTTCATTTGGATGGACTCGTAGTGGGTCCTTGTAATTTTGGGTGATAGTGGCACTTATTCTTTGACAGAAGTTATTTGAAGGTCATGTCTAATCGAGGTATTCGATTCGAACCATGGTGCATCAGTGATGGGGCGGAGCACTTTTGACTGGGATCTCTCCAGGATATCTATATTTGAGTTCGATCCGGTTTCTCACAGATGTATTCCATAGCTCCAGATCATATTTATGACTATTTTCTATTCCAGAACTCCTTTCTGGAGTGATAGCTGAGATTTGCGTCCTAGAAGCCAAAATGATTTCTGAAGCCTGAGTCCTAGTTGTTTTCTTTCTAAGAAGATGTGTTCGCTCCAGTTCAGTTTCCGGTCAAGGTGTTAATCAAAGTACTTGACGTTCTCTCGTTGTAGTCATTGGTGGTTATTTAGGATCACTAGAGGGCAGTTGCCTTTTCAGTTGGTAAAAGTAACATGGATGGATTTTGCTTCAATCGCTTTGAAACACCATTTGTTCAACCAGGTTTGGATTTCTTCAAGGTTCATCTGCAATTTGTGTGAGGCAGCATTTGTATCATTGTGAGAGGGGAGTATCGCCGTGTCGTCTGCGTATGTGGCTGTAAGGATATTGCTGTGTATGAAAGGTATAACACTGGCCCAAGTACGCTGCCCTGTGGAACGCCGGCCTCGATTGGGTAAACTATGCTCTGCTCAACTTGGTACTGTACTTGGTAGTGACGGTTTTCTAGGTAGGATTTCTCGATCAGGAATACTTTTTCTTATTTTATATAAGAGCCTGCGATATATCCAAAAAGGCAGCAGTATTGTAGGTTTTCAGATGTTTCATTTATATGATAACGAAGGCGATGAATCAGCTTTCTTGTTGCATGTTGCGGCCTAAAACAAAACTGGTGTTTTAGTATCAGTTCGTATGTATTGAGAAGAGGCTCTGATCTTTCCAGGAGCAGTTTCTCGAAGATTTTGGACATAACTGCTATTGAACTGATGAGTCTGTAGGATTTAACACATTCTGAAGGTTTTCCTGGTTTCGAGATTGGGATAATTTTTGGTACTTGTACAAACGATCTCAGTTCAGTATATATTTCGTTCAGCAAATATTTTCGAGTATATGATTGGAAACATATTCCAATAATTACCTCGGTCGATGATATAAGATACCATGCCCAGACACCTGCAGATACAAAATCGTTAAAGAATTGTTTGGACTGGGACTTGATAACACGATCAATGGGTTATTCATAACGATAAATAGGACCACCCAAGGCAGAAAAAAATATCATTTTTCCCGTCCGACTGAGAAACGCTGAGGAGGAAACTTCAAGGTAATCAATTTTTGCGTGGGATTTATAGAGATCGCCGTTGAAGGGATAATGAAATGAAAAACTACAAACGCCATTGCATTAAAGGCGGGACTGTGAGAAAAAAGTTGGGATTGAAGGGTGGGCCTAATTGAACGTTTTAAAATACAAAGGGAGTAAATATTATTTCTGGAAGCGGGCAAGGAAGTCGGTCAGGGTTCGCGAGATCGGACGGTTAAGTGGGCAATACGGGGACGGCGAAAACACGACGAGAGTTTGAGGCGTGGTTGCGTCGCGACGCCCTGGATTGAGGGTTAGGTATCGTTTTGGTGTTAATTAGTACACGCGTGTGTTTAGCGTAGAACTCGCTACGGTACGAAAAATAGTGACGGTGATCGTGCATTTGAGAACAATTCGTGAATTCAGGGATTCGATGAATTTTCTGGATTATCTGCCACTGGTTGGGGAATAGCAGCTCAGCACACAGGGTAAGCGATTTGAAGCTGTATGTTAATGTAACTAACCACTTTTAATCTCTGGGGAGGATTTCTTTTCAATTTTAGTTTTTACCTAAGTACGCTTTTTGCAAATGAGAATAATCGATACAGGTACTTGTCCCTTTCCACTTCATTCTGATAAATGATCATACATTTGTTTTAGACATATACTTAACATTATACTGAGCTCCAAGGAATTGATATTTTGATCATGTCTATGTGTTTTTTTCAATATATATTTTTACTAAAATATTTTGACACTTTCTTTTTCAATCAAGAATTTGTTTTGTTATGTTTGATCTTCACCTTTTTTATTATATAGATATTTTCATTTCTCTTACCTCAGAGTGAGATCTGAAAGACCTGCCTTCGCGCGCAGGCCGAACTGATGTCTTTTTGGACTACGTGGGTGAAATATATTTTTTATCAAAGGTACACTGTCCTGAACATCGATATATTAGAAATTCACAGGGCAGATGTAACAGTACCATGTTCTTGATATGGAATTATAAATTCCTGTTAGATATTGCAGGGAATTTGGGAATTTTGTCCGTGATGAAATCAAAACCTAGGGATTAGCTTTGGTTTATTTCGAAGATTACTTTCTTACTTGACAAATTGGATTTTCTTCAACTACTGATCCTAATTGATGAGGGTATTCCAAGTATTGTCAAATCTCGTCCCCGAAATCAGGATGGTGGGTTGATGGATCTGGTTTGAACGCATCCACGAGGTGACTGGCAAATGCTTGGTTTCTCTCTATGTTATTGTAATAGACCAGGGTCGATAATTTTTGAAACCAAAAAAAAATAAAAGAGGGATGGTAAAAACCGGTTTATTTCGATTTCCGGCAAAACTTCAAGTCCTATGGAAAAAAGTTGAATGGAAAACTTGCAAAGATCTACAACTTTTGTATTCGCACTTTTTTCACATATCCTCAAAATTTATGTTAAAAATTCAAATAACCAAGTTTTTGGTTTTCTATTTTTATCTTTCCCAAAAAAAAATTCTTCACGATATTTGGTGAAAACTTACCTTTTTATGTCCCAAACACACTGAAAGTTTTTTGATTCAAAATATTAATTTTTTTACCTTATTTTGACCTAATTTCGAAAAAGCACCATAATTTTGAATCAAAAATTCTCCCGTCCAAATATCAGCTTTTTCGAAAAGCTCGGTGGGCTTTTTGTTCGTTAATATCTCAACTTTCTGATGGTATGAAAAAAAATATACATTACTATGATAAATGTTCTCAGAAAATGCAAAGAAACGTAAAGTTGATATTTAATAAGACATCTACAATATTTTGAGAAAGTTGTAGAATCTTTGAATTATATGCGTATATGCCTATTCATTGCCATTTAATTTTTTTCCATAGGACTCGTAGTTTTGCCGGAAATCGAGATAAACCGTTTTTTACCCTTAAAAACTCACCCCCTTCCACTTCCCGACCTCAGATCGCCCGTAAATTATTTTTCCCTTCATTTTTAATATATTCTCTTTCTTTTCCAATGGGTTTCATCCTCCTATTTTTTCACTTTTTACCATTTTCAAAGGCTTCAGCCCTGGTCTATAAGCCCACTGGCCATGTTTTATACTTGGGTTGATTTATTTTTCGGGTGGCTTTCTAGAGTGTGTATTCAGTTGTTTCGGTAGCTGTTAGGTTTCTGAGATAGTTCTGTAGTTCATCGTTCCTGTTATTATTCAGAAGATCCTCGAGTTGCAGTATATCTTGATTTAATCTTTTTCCGTCCTCAGGCGCCCAGGTTTTTGGCCACATTTTCGCAGTTTCCGTTCTTCTGTTATATTTTGTTTGCTAATTCTTGGTATGAGTATGTTTTTTTGTTGGTGCTGCCTGCCACGCAGCTTCTTGTATTGCTCATTTCGATTATGACAGGTGAGTATCAGAGGATAAGTCAAGGGATAAACTTGGTCTTTGAATGTTTCTGTGCTATGCATTTTGCAACTCAAAAATGAAAATTATGAGAAAACATTTGAAGACAAGCTTTCATTTATGCAAGCGCACTAAATAGGAAAAAATGATTTGATATAGGTTATTCCGTGAGTAATATAGTCAAAATCTTGCCGCGTAAGATAACCTATTTTGTAATCACGGCAAGCGTTTGAATCTGAATAACCTAGATCAAACAATGAAATAAATTATCTTCCATTGTTCAGTGCATTTGTATAAATAAAAGCTCATCTTTAATTTTTTTTTATAATTTTTATTTTTAAATTTTTGGATCTGTTTTTTATCAACAACTAATTAAATTTTGTTAAAATAAAATTTCATCAATTCATTTTGAATTTTTACAGTATTTACGATGTTAATCAACTAGTTTAGTAAATTCTATCTTATTAATTTTTGAATTTTGACGAAAAAATCATTATATCCGACCGCGAAAACCCCTAGATACCAATTTTGAATAGAATCGGACCATAATCACAAAAATTGTCCGCCATATCGGAGCCGCCATGTTGTTTTTTTTTTCAACAAAAACTTCATAATGCATTGTCACCGGAATTATGTACACCCGCCAAATTTCAAATCAATCGGACGATTAGAAAAGGGTCAAATTTGACTTGCAAGATTTGATTACATACAGACACACATACAGACACCTAGATAGACAGACATCGGGACAGGTGAAACTGAATAAAATTTTGTAATGAAGCAGACCAGGTATATTGTTTGTATCAGTGGGCCAGTATGTGGTTTCAGCCGTAGAGAGGTGTTCGTAGTTGTTGTTGATTGTGTTCAGTAGAATTCTGCGTATCGTGGTGATCAGTCTGGAACCCGAGTGTATATGCTTTGCATTATAATCGCAACCGGCGATGAAACGAGGTCCAAGTATACTGAAAAATTGTGAAAATATTACCCCCTTCTTGCATTCCCTCTGAATTATGAGCACTCCATAAAAAAAATTAAATGAGCAGGGGGGTCGTGTGGCATCTTGTTCGAAAGGGATTTTGTTTCTCTGTTCAGGAATATCAAGTTTTCCAAATTTGGTGCAATCATAACCGAAAAAATTTATTTTGAAAATGTAAAATTTTGATACTTCACGTGGAATGGAGAAAATAATGTCACGTAATGTTTAGGAAGTATTTTTCTATTTATTTTACAATTAAATTAAATGTTCGAAATGACCACCATTCACTTCTTGGCAAAAAGCAAGTCGATCTTGGAATTCTCGTACAACATTTTGTAGGACCTCAGGGGTTATGTTGTTAATTTCTTGCGTTGTCCTAACTTTTGAATCTGCAATATTGTCTGGTCTATTGAAATATACTCTTGATTTCAAATAACCCCATAAGAAGTAATCGAGAGCAGTCGAATCGGGGGATCTAGGCGGCCATTCATTCGTTCTACGTCTTCCAATTCACCTATTGGGAAAAACTTCGTTCGAATAATCTCTAATAATAATACATTTTAATGTCATGTGGATACCAAATTGATCTATCTATCGAATTTGGATCATCAACATCAGGTCTTTTCAATGTAGGCTGTGAAAAGTTCATAAAAAATCTAGATAAACCTTAACCATTAACTGTGCCTTCAAAAAATAAGGGCCAATAATTTTGTTGTTGATGATACCAGCCCAAACGTTCACTTTTTAAGATATTGTGTGTGAGCCTCACACATCCAATGAGGATTTTATCTGCTCCAGTATCTACAGTTTTGTCTATTAACCGTTCCATTTGAATGAAAAGTAGCTTCATCAGAAAAAACAATTTTGTTTATGAACTGCAAATCTGCTTCCATTCTGTCCATCATCAGTTCACTGAACTGTTGCCTTCTATCATGATTATCCTCATTTAATTCCTGAACCAACTGAAGTTCGTAAGGATGGTATTTTCTTTATGTAATGCTCTCAATATCGATGATTCACTTACATCATTGTCGGCGGCAAGTTGTCTACTTGTCATATGCGGATTTTCCTCAATCGCTAACAGTTGGTACATCCAACTTTTTTTTCTCATCCCATTTATCATTTCGACCAGGTTTTAGAATAGTTTTTACATATACAGTTTCACGAAATTTTGTTTCTAGTTTGCTAACTGTAGACTGTGAGACATGTTGACCAGAGTATTTCTTATTAAACATTTAACAAACTTCCTTTTTAGTTCATGTTTTATTAACGCATCCAATCATAATCAAAATGTCTATTCTTTGAGTTTCGGAAAAATAAGCCATAGTTAAATCAAATACCCACACAAATATTTTTCAATACACTGACGTGTATCATCAACTTATAAATATCAAAATAACAGTAGTCTACTAGATTGACATTCAGCAAAACAGATATGGAAGTATAGTTGTTCTAATCCCAATTGGAACGGCAATAAAAATAAGAGCACTACGAGGAGTGTTCATATGCACTGCCCGGCAAATGGGAAATTTATATACTACCAGTGTTTTTACTTTCAAAGCGTTCCTGGTACAATCATAAAAAAGTTCAGTCGTGTGGAAGATAATTCCTTCTCGAAACTTTTTATGTCGTTCCAATTGGGATTAGAAATACTATATCTGATTATTTCTTATGAGGTTATTCAAAATCAGAAGTATATCAATAGACCAGACAATATTGCAAATTTGAAAATTAGGATAACGGAAGAAATCAACAACATAACCCCTGAGGTCCTACAAAATATTGTACGAGAATTCCAAGATGGACTTGCTTATTATCAAGAAGTGAATGGTGGTCATTTTGAACATTTGATTTAATTGTGAAATAAATTGAAAAATACTTCGTAAACACGTGACATTATTTCCTTCATTCTACGTAAGTTATTGAAATTTTACATTTCTTAAATAAATTTTCTCAGTTTTGATTAAATCAAATTTGAAAAACTTAATATTGCTGAACAGAGCATGAAAATCCCTTTCAAACAAGGTGCCTTTTCATTTAATTTTTTTGAGGGTGAGCTCATAATTTAGAGGGGGTGATATTTTCATACTGTAAATTGTCAAATTGACAATAGAAATCGACCTGTGTCTGGTGTTTTTGAACAAATACATAATAACGCCTCAAATGAATTTATTCCATACCTATGGACCGCACTGTAGTAGATATGCTATGCCGATTCTGGCTCACCCTCAGGTGAGCCAGAACCGACTTAGCTCCACACGCTCTCCGGTTACTCCCGCCACATGGTCCCGCACCACCACCACAAAATGGCGGTTTCATGAGAGAGGTGGGGGATGGTGGTTGTATGTGGGGTAGGGAAAAAGGTGGGGAAGATGAGTGGCCTGTGATTGGTCGGAATGGTGGCAGCCATGTTGTGTATGGGAGTGTGTGATTGAGAGTGGGAGGTGGGGAGAGCTGTGATAGGTCGTGGGCGTGGTGATAGCCGCCGGCCGTTATCCAATAGCCGAGCAGCATATTGAAATGGGGGTGTCAACCAATATCCGTCAACGGCATTGGTTGGGAGGAAGTGTCACGTGATCAGTGAATGGCGGTGGCCATTTTGGAAAGTGGGAGGAGCCAGCGATGATGCGGCTATGACTCAACCGACAAGTCTTTGCAGGAATATTATCTACGTCAGCACTTCTTATCAGTTGTTTATTTAAGCAACCGGATATCGGCGGCATCCTTTGTTTACATTGAGATAAGATATCGGCGGCGGCATCCTTTGTGAAAGAGTTTGTTTACATTAACAAGATAAGAGAGTATGCAGCTGCACGCTCGAACCGTGGGATAACTTCATTCAAAGTCATATGATTACTATTCGTATTTGTATCTAAGCGGGCTAAGGCACTGTCGGCGACATGGAAGCAGGACGGATAACTTTTAAAACGTCACCATATATACAGGGTGGATCGAAGAGTGTTTAGAGGAGGAGGAAAAGAACGAAACAAGTATATATTGGAGTTTTTTGTTGAAATGACGTCAGTTGAGGTTATGTTGTCGATGACAGAGGAGTATACACGGAAATTGGAACAGTTTCATCGAAAAGTCAGAGCTCTGAACGAAGAGTTACAGTTTTATGAAGAGAAACGAAACGTCACAAGAAAATTGAAAAAGTTGAATCTCTGCACGACACAACCATCAACATCGAAATATGATTCAAATGGTACTAGTGACTTTGATTCTGAACACCATCTTATACGTAGACATACCGTATGATGATGATGTACGTGGAGTAGCGGTTTCTTTCAAAGAAGGCAATCAGTCTTGGATTCCAATGAATCGAACAGCAGGACTTCGAAGGTTATTCTTCACCACAGACCTGCCACCCCACCTCGAAGGCGATGACAACAACAACACCATAATCGAGAAATATCAGCTCAAGTTTGAAATGAATGATTCTACAAGTACAGTGATGCATGGAGAGGCT
>JAFIRS010007553.1:0-23991 GCA_018342105.1 Gonioctena quinquepunctata | reverse complement strand
TATTTCATGAGCTCGATGTTGATGGCTTTTTCCATGCCCTTTTGAAATAATAGATAGCAGTGCGATAGGTCTGTAGTTGCTAGGTAGGGCCTTTTGCCTTTTTGGGGACTGGCTGTACTTTGCAATTTTCCAATTGGACGGAAATACCCCAAATTGTAAGAGTGGTTGAACAACTTGCAAAAGAACAGGTGTTAGTTCAAAGGCATTTTTTGAGAACAATCGGGGGGATTCCGTCAGATCCACAGGCTATGTTGGTGTTGAGACCCAGCAAAATCTTTCTGATAGTACGTTGGCGAAAGGTGATCTCGGGCATGTGACTGTCAATAGGTGTAATGTTCGGGGGTTGTTTTCCCGATGAATCCAGAGTGGAATTTCCAGCAAATAGGTGCGCAAAGATATTGGCTTTTCCTGGGCAGTCGTTGCTAGGTGTTCCATCTTCTTTGGTTAGGGAGGAAATGAGCTGAAGTGAAATTTCTTCCCACAGCTTTGGCGAAAGACCAAAATGAACGGGATCCGTTAGACATTCAGCAAGTTTTGATCTTATTTTGGCTTTGTGGGCATCTTTGAGCATTCTATTGTCTCTTTACATATGCCTCTAGCCTCGACATATGCTGCTCTGGTCTCAGGGCCCGGATTTTTTAGCCATCGATGGTATGCTGCCTGTTTGGAAGCCACAGCTCTAGAGCAGTTTCTGTTAAACCAGGTCTTATCGGATGATGTTCTTCTTCGGTATTCGGTATGTAAGTTTGCATCCCCAACATGATGATTTCAGAAATTGTCTCAGCACATCGTGTTGGATCTACTGAAGAGAAACAAACTCTTTCCATGGAAACGCTGAGAAAACATACGAAGACCTTCCCAGTCGGCCGAATTGTAATGCCACATGAGAGGGGTGGTATTGTGCAGCTCGATGGTAAATGGAAAGAGCATGTTGTGGAGATGAGGGTGTGGTCAGAGTTTCCAAGTGGGGCACAAACTTCTATTCTATACGGGTCAGGATTGGTGGTGAGGAAAAGATCTAGTGTATTGGCAGACTGGTTGTTGACGTCAGGGATGCGGGTTGGTAGCTCGACCAGTTGTTCATATCTTACAAGTTAAATTTAACCCACTTCTAGTTGTCCGATAAATTTGGCAGGTGGTCATAGTTCCCGTGATAATGCATTATGGAATTTTTGTTAGAGAAAAAAACAAAATGGCGGCTCCAAAATGGCGGACGATCTTTGTGATTATGACCCGACTCTATTGAAAATTGGCATGTGGAGGTTTTAGGGGTGGTATGAATTATTTGTCAAAATTCATAAATTCAAGATGGCGGACAAGTTTTGTAATTATGGCTTCTATTAGCTCCAAATCTTGGAAGTCAATTTTAACCTATTTCTAATTGTCGTATCGAAATGAAACTTGGTTTGTATATGTAGCTTATATGACAATACTATAATTTGGTATCTTAGAGCTGATCTGATCATGGAGCCAAGAGGTGAATGGTGGAACTCTTCAGTGGCTACAAGTAGAACATGGTGAATGCACTGAGGTTGTTCTAGCATAATTTACAATTCAAAGATATGGCGAATGCACTGGTTCTTAGCATATTGGCAAAATTCAGTTATTAATAACTTCCACTCATGTGAATGAATCAATCGAAGAGTTTTTCTCCGCAGTCTTTTTCAGTCTTCTGTAGCAATATGGGCTGAAAAGTTGAGAATAAAATTATAGTTGGAAAAAACTAAACACGCATATATGTCTATAAGGACTAACAAGTTGAAAATAATAAGAATAAAGTCACTGACCAAAAAATGTTCTTTTATGTAACAGTGTGGGGTGCTCTTTACTCACTTTTCATAATGATATTAAGATAACTGATATCAAGCACCTCACGCTTTTTTCGTCAATTACTTTATTCTAATTATTTTCAACTTTTTAGTCCTTATTGCCATATATGCGTGTGTTTTTAGTTTTTTCAAACTATAATTTTATTCGAACTGATATCGAGAATGAAATCTAAGTAAGTGTTGTCTATATCCTTGTGTGCTTTTGTTCAATAGCTGAATGAACTTTTGTAATTTCAGAAGTGTTTTGCATCTGAATTCTCCATTTTCTGATATTTTGATGGAGGGAATTCTATAGTTAATCGAAACGAAAGGAAATCAGTTTGGTTGTACTTCTTTCTTTTGATTTGATTAACAGAAATATCAAGAGCGTTCAGAGAATTTAAATCCTTTTCCAACTTTTGATCATAGAGTTTGAGGTTTATACAAAAATAGAAATGGTTTTTTGTGTTTTAAAAACCAGTCGATAACTTCGCTGACCTACCTCTTATAACATTAATTACCGTAAACCACTACAGATTATACTTTATCGGGATTGAGGTATAGATAATATTAGTGTGGTGTGTAACTTTACAGAGGCGGCCATGCAGGGTGAACAACTGCGAGAAATTTTTTGTGCAGAAGTCGAAAGTACCATCCACATAAAATTTCTGGCTCAAGCAAATCTGCTTCAAATGTGTTCAACAACCAATGAAAGTGTTTAATACTAATAATTTATTATTTGATGGGACACATAGTTTAAAATAGTATATATACAAAATAAAGCTTGTAAACTCGACCTTCTAGAAAGTTTGGAGATCAATATTAAAACAAAATGTCGGATTACTTGCTAATATTAATTCAAATAATTATCATTTTTTGAATTTGGTTCACCGAAGATCAAACAGTATTTTGAAGTGATTTTCGAATGATATCTCGTATTTTCAAAGATGCAACAATAGTTCGGAAAACTCTTTTTTAATGTAAAAAATGACAATTGTGTCGACGAAGTGGAATAACCTAGTTTCCTTTACGCGAAAAAGTGACTGCAGAGAGTTTATCGATGCCATTTTTTTATGAATCCGAATTCATTCCAAATCAGTATTCACATGAACATGAGTAACAATTAGTGCAAAAAGAAAAATATAATCTTCTCATATTTGAAACTAAGAAAAAGAAGTACAATCAATTCTCATTGATTTGAGAAAAAATATTTCTATAATTCGATTTTCTCTGACAAATAAAATTTTAATTCAGAAAAAGGTTTCACAGATGTAGAAATCACAAATACTTTGGGTTGCAAAAGGATCACATTTTGAAATGGGAAACATTCTCAATTGAATATTGGATAGAAATATTTTTCTGTGAATTGAAAAATCACGAAAAAAATGAAGTCGCAGATGATTCCACATATGCTTTCATAACATCTGTTCATATTTTCGAACAAATCGATCACATTTTGTTTAACTCAAACTTACATGGGAAGTTTACACAATTCATAGAAAAGGAAGGAAGGAGTTTCCACTCAACGGAAAGATCTTCTAAATATGAAGCCATACCTCGGTTTCACGGCTAAGAAATAGTTTTAGACCGGGAGATGGTGACACAAAATATTTGGTCATTTGTACCAGTATGGCGGTTCTTCAGGGGTCTAATTACGGAATGACAAAAAAGAAAATGATGGTCATAGCGCTGGTACCGGCGGCCAATCGCGTGGGCGTTAATGAACGTGTCGGATAAATAACGAGTGTGGAACGATTTGTTTCACAAAAATGCTTGTATTTTCCGATAGTCGATAAAAAAAGAAGTAGGCGGTAGCGTAATGCCATACTTCTCCGGTGTGACTTACAGCCCGCCATACCGACGCGAATACATTAATTAAAAAAAAACAATTCAACCATTTGTTCCAGGCTAATTTTCGCACAACTAATCATCGTCGAGTAGCCATTCACGAAATACACCATCCATACTTTTCTGACGGTTCCAAATGGCCGCCATACCGCCGCAAAGGAGTATTTTTTTTGCAAAACGATTTGTACCAGTATTGCATTTGGATTTTTGGAAAGTATTTGATAAAATGTGACCGTTATTATATTTCCCATACGTCTAGTAGGGGGAAAAAGTGCTGCCATACTTGAAAAACTTATTTATTCGACACGTTTTGAAAATACGACTGTAAAATACGTAAAATCATTTTTTACATCATGGAATCATTGTATTCTGTTCGTTTGGATGTAATTCTACCTAAAAAAAATTATTCCAGATTGTAACCATGGGGCGGACGACTGTCGGACTTAAGCCAAGATGTAAAAAAAAAAAAATGGCATTTGGATTTTTGGAAACAATATGATACAATGTGACATTATTATATTTGCTATACTTCTAGTAGAGGGAAAAAGTGGCGCCATACTTGAAAAAACTTGGTTTTTCGACACGTTTTCAAGGTTCAAGACATAAAATCATTTGTTACAGTATGGCATCATCGTATTCGGTTCGTTTGGATAAAATTCAACCTAAAAAAAATTATCCCATATGTAACTACGGGGCGGAAGTCGGTTACACTCGAGCAAGATATGAAAAAAAAAATTAGAATGAATTGAAACAGTATGGCATTTCAAATTTTCCAAACTTGAAAAAAAACTATGCTTTGGGAAAATTACACTGTACTTATGGCGAAGTGCCAAAGTGGAGGACTCGAAAAAATGATTTTCTGAATTATTTTTTTTTGTGTTGAAAAATAAGCCTATACCGTGACCAGGGAGCTGGAGCTGCCACACTCGCTCTGATATGTCGACAACCAATACAATCTTGAAACCATTTATCGAAATAGCCTACCTGTAATATCGTGACGGTACATGTGAAAAAAAAATATATGCAATATCAATATTAATGCAGTTTATTCCGAAAGATTTACAAAACTTAATGGACATTTAACCGGAAGGAATCCCCGTCATATTCAAATTCGTTTTCTTCGTCCTCGTCACTGCTTACTGCATCAGTATCTATAAATTATTCAATTTATTCACACAAGCGCAATACACAATCGCAAATCGTCAACATAAGATTATTTTCCTCGATATTTACCTTCGTCTCCATCTTTCTCTTCTTCACCTCTACAATTCGGGAAATCTTTCGAGCGCCGGTAGCCGTACAATATTATACGACATAACATCTGGTTATAAGATAAGATTGCCGCCACCTAGTTGTTTGAAATTTTGTATTTATATTGGTTAAACCTCAAACTTACAGGAAAAATTAGTGCCATACTGGTACAAATCGTTCGAAAAAATCTTAGAATTTTGAAAAAATATTGTACATATTCGCCACCTCCCACAGGTATGGCATGATCGGACTTCTATTTATGATCATACAGAGAACTGTTAAAAAAAGTTTTAGGCTGGTACAAATCGTTTAGCAAAAAAAAATTTCACTCCCTTGCGGTGGTATGGCGGCCATTGGGAACCGTCGGAAAAGTATGGCAAGGTGATTTCCGTGAATGGCTACTCGACGATGATTAGCTGCGCAAAAATTAGCCTGGTACAATAATGTTTGGGCCTAGCCCTACCCTGTGACTAGGCCGTCGGGACGGGAGAACCGTAGACAATCCCAGACACCTCTGGGCAACGTCATAGGTCCCCCTCCCAAATAACATGGTAGCGTGATTAGTAGCTTCGGCGAACTCTCACTCGAACGGTGACTCGTCAAACGTTCACACGAGTAATATCAGGTCGAAAGTCTGATATGGCGGTGACCCATCAAACGCTGACAGGAGGAGTCTTGTTAACATGGGTACCCAGGGGGAGGAGGATAGCCCCACCGGTTTCACCACCGGTGCCTCTCCACATGGTGTTGGACTCTGGGGGGCGTGGGCTAGATAGTGGGCCCAATGGAAAACAATACCGTAATTCGGTAGAGACGGGGGAGTCTTTCACCTATGGGTTGAGGTGACTGTAATCCCTGCTGACTCGGCGGGAGCGGCGCATTAACCCGCCGGGTACTGACATCCCATAGCCAGTAGCTTGTTGTATCAAGCGGCCTTACCGTGGCTGAGCTATAACGGTAGCTGGGTTGACCTAGCGCGCTGATTGGGCGTATCCCAATTCCGGAATCCCCCTGTTAATTTAGTAGCACAGTTTAAACCGGCAGGTAGGTCCTGTGCTGCTGATGGGGGGAGGAAGAGCGAAGCCCAAACTGAATGCAGGAGGGTTAGCTCGCGATATTCACGTCTCTTGAGACAGATTTGATTTGATGATTTGGTACAATAATGTATTCGCGTCGGTATGGCGGGCTGTAAGTCACACCGGAGAAGTATGGCATTACGCTATCGCCTATTTCTTTTTTTATCGACTCTCGGAAAACACAAGCATTTTTGTGGAACAAATCGTTCGACACTCGTATTTATCCGACACCTTCGATTAACGCCCACGCGATTGGGCCGCCGGTACCAGCGCTATGACCATCATTTTCTTTTTTGTCATTCCGTAATTAGACCCCTGAAGAACCGCCATACTGGTACAAATGACCTAATATTTTGTGTCACCATCTCCCGGTCCATTTCAGCGGACTTCAGTGGCAATCAGCTACTGTTTCATGATTCATTTTTGAATGTGAAACTGCGATATGGCTTTGGATTTGAAAGAAATTGATGTTGGAATTTGAAAATTCCCAATGTAAGATATTTCTTCGGAGAAAACTTCAATAAGAAACAAAATAAATTAATTCCACATCTGGAAGAGTTTCCTCGAATTCCAAATTTTATTTTTCATACAAAATGGAGAAGCGAAATCCTAAATTTTCCTTCAAATCCAACACAGTCTCCATTATAAAACAATTATACAAATGTTCGAACAGACGAAATCTTATCGTTCATCAACACAAAAGGAATCTTGGCGAAATAAGGAAATGTCCGCAGATCATTATCTGAAAAGAAAACGAAAAGATCGAAAATTTAAAAAAGCTGATGAGGCTAGCAGAGTAGTGCCCACCTTGGACTTAATTTGAACATATTCAATATTCGCTGAGATATCCCAAATGACATGTATACAACGAAATTAAAACAATCTTTCATACTATACGGTTTCAAACAGTTCGTTACATTTTATACCAGGGTCACAGAACGTAGTGCAAGTACGATTGATCTGGTCTTTTCTAATAACTATGATGTGGAAGTACATAAACTAAATAATAAAATTACTGACCATGAAACATCACCATTACGCATACAACAACATGAATACAATATTACCCAGGAATACTATCAATTTAGAAAAATTGACACCACAATTTAAGTGGAAATTTATCGAAAAAAATGGCTCTATAACTCCGTCGACGTAAACAAAGTCTTCACAAATTTTATGTCAAATATAAAAGAAACCATCCATAATGAATACCCCCAGCAAACCAGAAAAGTCATAAAATCAAAAGAATGGTTTAACGAAACCGCCAAAATGGCTATATCCGACCGTAACTATGCTTATAACAGATTCGTAATCTCCAAGTCTAAAGCTGATTGTTTGTCATATACTCAAAAAAGAAATAATAGTGTTATGGTAATTCGTAATCTCAAACAATCATATTTTGAAAATAAAATGATAATGTAAAAATAACTCACAATTACTATGGAGAACCTTAAAATCTTTAATAAAAACAAAACCATCCAATCAAATAACAACTATTTTCAAAAATAATGTTGATTTATACGAAAACATAGGAAATGAATCCAATGACTATTTTATTTCGAGTATTGAACAAATTGTCAGCAACCTAACGAGTGTTGCATTTATATAAGAGAGGCCTCCTATTTTGAAAATCGAGCGGTCAACCCAAATAAAAGACTTATCACTTCGAAAAACTTTCACTTGGACAACTCAAAAACATTATCTTTGAGCAGCAGAACAAATTTCAGAAGATGAAATTGTTTTTAAATTAATAAAAAATACTTTTGACGTCATTGGTTATCCTCTCTCACACTGTATTAACATCTTTATAACTCGGAGAATTTCCCGATAATTTAAAAACCTCAGTTGTAATTCTAGTACCAAAGATAACCAGCACTAAGAATATTGAGGAACATAGACCTATTAACACTTTACCTTGTTTGGAAAAAATATTAGAATTGTCAACCTATAAACAATTCACAGCATATGTTGATACTCAAAACTACTTAACCAAAACCATTCAGGCTTTCGAAGCGGTTTCTCGTGTGAAACAGCATTGCAAAAAGTATTGAATGACTTTAAATATGCTATGGACGAAGGTAAATAAAATGTATTGTAGCGGTGTTCTAAGATTTACCTCATGCATTCGAAGTTATGGATAGAAAAATCTTATTAAAAAAACTTAAATATTACTTTGGAGTAAATGCATCCTCGTATGAATAGTTTGAGTCGTATTTAGAATATAGGTTCAAAAAACTAAAATCAATAATAAAATATCACAAAAAAGAACTGTGTAACTGGAGTACCACAAGGAAGTGTATTGGGCGCCATACTTTTCATGTTTTATTAATGACATATTAGATCTGGATTTGGGCGAATGTAAAACACACCTATTCGCAGATGATACCATCGTCTACATTATGGGTGACAATATTAATAACTTAATAGGAAAACTAAACCAACACCTTAAAAAAATTCACGACTGGTTTAATAATAATAAGATCGTTGTCAACGTAAATAAATGTGAACACATGATAATCAAAAACAAACGAAAGGAGTAATTGATTGCAATGTTCAATTTGACGGAAGAGATCTAGAACGTGTGAGCCATATTAAATATCTAGGTATAATTATTGATGAGAAACTTACCTTTAGTGAGCACATTGATTGTCTTTCAAAGAAAATATCTAAAAAATAGGATTTGCATATAGGATTAGCAAAACAGTAACTCAATACACTAAACAATTGATTTATAGTAGTATAATAAACCCGATTTCGATTACTGTTCTTCTATACTCTTTATGTGCAATGAATCAGATATTCATAAGCTACAGATTCTGCAAAATAGATGTATGAGATTCTTACTAAATACCAACAGATATGAAAATGTAAACAGAATGTGAATAAAGCTAAATTGGCTGTCAATTAAAAATTTCATTAAGGTTCGTACAATGATTTTTATTTACAAACTTATAAACAATATGTTACCAGAATATTTGTCTACAAATCTACAGTTCCGCAATGAAATACATTCTATGATACACGCCAAAAAAACCAATAACTTCTCAAACCAATCTGATGTGCACGAAAAAAGTATCTTTGATGCTAGAATCGTAATCTATAATAACCTACCCGATTTTATTAAACGTCTCGTAATATCAATATTTTTAAAAGTAGTATCCGTCAATATATATTAAACGATTAATTTCAGTAATTAAACGTCGCATTCTATAGTGCATCTAGGCTATTCTTATTCTCAGAATTGTTTAGATATACTTTTTATACTATGTTATATCATGCTCTGATGTAATAAGTATATTGTAATTATTAACAATCATCGTTTTACGTTCTACTAATGTTTGTTTATTGATGTCTCTTATCTATTGTATTTTATCTATACTAACCTACCTCATCTCTGTATCTGTGTGATAAAACGATTATGTATTAGCAATGCTAAATAAATAAATGAAAAAAAATAATTTACCAATGAATTATCTGACTATCCTGAATATACCTTCCAAGCCCAGGGTGATATCAGAAAACGGTTACAATATTTTTGGTTAGATAAAAAAATATAATTATTATTAACTTTCGGACCGTTTCTTATCATCACCCAATGGACCTACCAAGAAATGTTATTGGTGAAAATTCTTTCTAAATCCTTTGATAATCTCCTTTTCCAGATAGTTTACTGAACTATGTAATTAAACAAAAATAGGCAAAGTTACATTTGAAGTAGAAGAATAAATTTCCGCCTATGGTTGGCATTTTTGATCAAACCGGAAATCCTGTTATGTTTTATCAGGGGTGGATAATGAACCGCATTCTCATCCAACTAAGAATGGTTATACTATACCACAAACTCCATATCACCATTTACGATTTTTTTTTCGTGAATACACATAGTGCTTGTGCCGCTCTAATATTAATTCAGGTAGAGCTGACCCGAAGGGAGTTTTTTTGATTTTACCAGTACACTAATTAATGAACAATTTTATTTTGTTGACGCAGCAGTATTTCATCGAAGATAATTCACAGTTAATTTATTCAATGCCGACTTATCAGGTACTTTGCTCCACAATGCAGCATAGTGAATATGGCCACTAGATAATCTTATTTTACTCATAATCCTCCACAAGTTTCGTCGATTTGTTATTTATTGTCATGAAGACAAATTCTTTATCTAATCACCTCCGACTCGAATGATAGATATTACATGATCACTTGGAAAAATGACCTTTCATTCAGACTCATTGGTTTTATAGCTGAACAATTGTTCCTTTCCAGCTTATTTCTGTTTTTCGATCATTCGCCACTGTCCTATTGATTGTTCTATTTGTTCGGCCATGCCTGTCAATTTTCTTGCCAAATGAATCGTGTCTGCAACTTTTTCCACATTCTCTCCAACAAAGTTTTTGCTTATCTGAAATCAGTCTCTCCCCTCTCTTTCTGAAAGTTGTTTTTACACTTTCGGATAAACTGAACAAAAAATATGATGTATTTCTATCAATCAACTGGTGAAATGAAAACAACATATCGTCTCTTATGTTCAATCTTAAATGACTGTATTCCAGAGCAACCCCATCAAATATGTTTGAAGCAATCCGAGCGATCTAAATAACAAGAGTTTCAAAATTATTGATAGTTTTAGTTTCAATGAATATATTTGAAGTATTCCTTGGGCGCGATAGAGTAAAATTCCAAAGTCGAATTTGAGTGCAAGTATTTATGTAATTTTCAACGAAACGCTCCTGACGCAAAAAGGACGGAAAATAGATCTAAAGAGAAAAAAAGTTGATTTACATTTTGATATAATAATGATAGTATACATATGGCAAATGATACCTCGTGTGAAATTTTCCCTCGAACATCAAGCAACAAAAAAAAAAGAATTCTGTTGATTCGTTTTCGAGATATGCAAAGTTAAAGTTGGAAAATCACTCGTCGTTTATTCAATCAATAGACACCAGAGCTGGCAATGCAACTATTGAATTATTATCGTCAATAAATTATGGCAGAAAGATAAATAATGAAAATATTGAGTTTTTGTACAATTTGGTACAAATTGGGTAGATATAAAGTTTGTACATGCTGATTCTTTGCGTCCTGATAGTCTTCATGTGGGTGAATCGTGTAATAATTCTCCAAATATTAATAATAATAAATTTAATGCCTGATGTTGGTGTGCAACATCAGATGTCACATATGTTTAATGAATCTGTGTTTCCTAAGCCTCCGATAGAGAATGCTCAAGTGTTGCCCTATTCAAGTTCACGTCCATCTATTTTAGAAGCGCTCTTGGATTTGCCAACGTTACCTACAATGTTTCGCGTCTCTGGTAGGATTATAAAAGCAAAGAGACTTGATCTTTAATTTATGATAGGGAGAAATGTTGTGAATGTTTAAAGTTTTAGCATAGATTATTATACGTTGGCAATGCCACATCCCTAGTTGGGTTGGTGGTTGGCGACATTGGAGTGACATGGTGACAGCCGAGGGAATCAGAATCGATCGCATATAAGTTGCAGAGAGTTACTGCGGGGATATGGTGAAAACAGAGGCAATAATTACTGGCGAGTGCTTAATGTCCGCAAACACGCACAACACCAGTAATTAATTACTCAGGACGTCGTGAAGTGTACGTTTTAAGAGTTTCACAGATGGCCACAATGCGATTTCGCAAAGCAATAGTTTTTGGCACCTCCCATGGAAGTTAAATCAATGTATTGAAAAATCAGTCGATCATCAGTTCATTAGTGAGAGAAGAATTGTTTATTTTTAGGTAGTGTAGTGTGTAAGCATACTTTTTGTAGAATGGGACACATTTGTATTTTGTGTGGACAGTATAAAGCCGCAGATTCGAATTTTCACCTGTATTCAGTACCAAAAGCAAGTACAAATCTTGACGAATTGACTAATAATGATATTTGCATATTGTATGCATTTAATTCTTTATTTTCTGCAATTAAATGACAATTTAATTTCCAATTCTCCATCTGTCAAAATGTTCGAAAATAAAATTCAGTCAACCTCAAATTCAAATGGTACAAAAAAAAAAAACAACAACGCGGTGTTTCTTTGTGCAATGTTCGGGGACTTCTAATTCTAGCTTTCTATTGGTGAAGTTTGACATATTTCTCTTTTCAACCAATAGCAAAGCTAAAATTAGAACTCGCGAACAGTTCGCCTCAAAAATACCATGTGTGGTCTGTTGTTACAGTTTTCTGAATTAAAACTGAAACGAAATTGGCGCCATCTGACACGCTAGTAATCTCAATTATCAAGTGGGCCAAGTGTCGCCAAGTTGATCCCAAACCTCTACAGATATAAGTGCAATCACCAGGGTTTTTAGACATCTTAATATTTCCTTAATATCTAAGATGTCTAAAAACCCTGGTGAATGAACTGATTCGATATTGTTTAGATTTTTGAGGGGACACCACCTGTTACTTCAACAGAGCTTCTCTCTCTGTGGTAGATGGCGCCGTCCAAAAATGTTTGTCTATATTCTCGCTTAATGTCAGAACCTAATTTCTGACATCTGCAGCATCTTATATAGAATTATTTCCAGTGTTTTGTCGGTATCTATGAGTTTTCCATCTCTTTGATATGCAATCTTGTTTAGCTTATTCCTGAGTTTGTTCTTCAAACAATCACTCGTTTGTCAGTTCATTAGTGCGTGAGGAATTGTTCATTTTGGGGTAGTGTAGTGTGTAAGGATACTTTTTGTAGAATGGGCCACATTTGTATTTTGTGTGGACTGAAGCCGCAGATTTTTCGCAAATTTTCGCCTGTATTCAATACCAAAAGCAAGTACAAATCTTGACGAATTGACTAATAATGATATTTCCATAGTTCATTATATTGTATGCATTGAATTTTTTATTTTCTGCAATTTAATGACAATTTCATTTCCAATTCTCCGTCTGTCAAAATGAAGTCAACCTCAAATTTAAATCGTACAAAATCGAATTGACTAATAATGATTTTTTTTTCGAAAACAACACGACAGTGCTTTCTTTGTACAATGTTCGGGACTTCTGAATTCTAGCTTTGCTATTGGTGAAGTTTGATGACAGATGTCTCTTTCCAACCAATAGCAAAGCTAGAATCAAAACCCGCGCACAGTTCGCCTCAAAAAGAAATCTGAGGAAATAAATATACCCTGTTACTGAATTGAAACTAAATCGAAATTGGCGCCATCTGACACGCTAGTGATCTCTATTATCAAGTAGGCCAAGTGTCGCCAAGTCGATCCCAAACTTCTACAGGTATAAGTGCAAGCACCAGGGTTTTTATACATCTTATTAATATCCTAACGAATATCCTGTTGGTCGAAACATTTTTGCCCTTACAGTTAGTTATATTGTAAAGCCGAGAAGCAATGTTCAAAATTATTTTATTCGCAGTATTCATCAACTGTCTCTACGGACGAACGGGCATTCCGCTGCGGTCAATGCGTTGCGCCATCTAACGCCGTGTTAGCAACTATTTCGAATCAATACATATGAACACCTAAGAAGTATTGAACTTACGAATGTGGAACATCAATAAATCTACAGAAACGAAGGAAACATGTGGAAGGGATAAACTACGGGGACGACGGCAAACTCCGTGGACGATGATAAACTCCTAGGGCGGAAATAAATGGGATACCCTGTATATTATTGAATTTTTGGAATTATATTTTTTTCCTGATTTCAAAATTATATCATATGTTACTCTGATCTTATACCGTTTTTGAGTTACTAAACGTCGATAACTTAGTTAGATTAGTTGTTACTGTGAATACATATCCTATGAAAGTTACATTTTCAAAGTAAGCTATGAAAATAAACTATATTATGTTTGTTAGTGACATTTCTTAATGGAATAATTAAAATGGTTTATAGTGAGGAAGAAAAACTTCAAATATATACTTGTTACGTACAAAGCAACAAAAATAAAGGTGCAGCAAAAAATGTATATAGGGTATTGTATCCAAATCGTCCAACACCGTCAGAAATTACATTCAAAAATATTCATCAAAAGGTGAATCATACCTTCAGTTTCAGTAGAAAAGAGCGTGAAGTTCAAGAAAACCAGAAGGAACGGCTAGATAAACTGCTTCATTTCGAAGGTAAGCCTATCCATATTAATTCGCGAATAGACTTTTTCGAAACATTGTATAATTTTTTGGAAAATTTTGAATGCAGTTTAAAACAGGTTCTTTCATCAATTAGGTAAAAGTTTTTCCAAAATCCAACGTACCTTCTTTGAAAAAGAACAACTACAAACCTTATAAAATTTTACCTGTACAAGTTTTAACAGAGACTCATATGAGGAAAAATATGGAAGTTTAACCAACAAATGATAAAAAATTTGAATGACGATCCCGATTATTTAACTAAAATATTATGGACTGATGAGCCATCTTTTTCTACGGCAGGAGTTTTCAATGGGAAAAATCGAAGGTCTTGAGAAAAAAGAACAACAGAAAAAAATTGGTAGAACAAATAAAGAAAACAGGAAGAAAAACTGTTGGCGTTTAGTGCGAAATTTTTTGAACTAAAATTGTTGATTGGTCCTATATTTCATGATTATAGTCACGTCTCAAGAAATACTCATACCAGAAGTAAAAAATATTCTTTTACAGAATTTTTCGGAAGCTAGTATGATTTGGATGCAAGATGGGGCAACCCCTCATTCATATAGCTGTTCAAGAACATTTGACTAATGTATTCCCAATATAGATATGAAATAATGGAAGTATAGATGCCTACCTAACAGTCCGGACTTGACTCCTATGGATTCATTTTTCTGGGGATTTCTAAGAAACCAATATACACGTTTTTCCAGAATTTAGTTATCAAGAAATGTATCTATCAAATAAAAAAGGTATCATTTTTTATTACCACCTCTCTCTTCATTAATAATGGAGATATTGGCCATTACGTAAATTTATGAATTATTATATATATATATATATATATATATATATATATATATATATATTAGGGTGGTTTTTTTACGACTATTAATTTTATTAATGCCACTGAGTTACAGATATTACAAAAAAAAGTGTACGTGTATTTTAAATGGGAATTACTTCCACGCTCTGGGAAAGTACTTAATGTTAATATTAAAGGCCCCAATTTTCAGGGAATTTTGTTTTGGACATGTCCAACAAAATTTTCGGTTGGGAGCGAAAAAAAAATTGTTAAAAAACACCCTAAAATATATATATATATATATATATATATATATGAAAAGCATCAGATTATAGATAGCGACACCTATAATCTGTGTGGTGGAGCTTAGACCTGTCATCGTGGAATTTTGAAGATACGAGATTTCGTACAACAGCAATAGGTCACCGACAGATACCAGCATAGACCAACCCACGACACCAATAGTCGGACTCCTCGTGCGTTATCAGGAACGCAATACAAATAACGAGAATATGAGAAATCTGGGTAAAGGTCAAGAATATGAGATCACCCAGTATCTTCACGAAATTTTCACAGGTGCTTAAGAAGACGATAAAAACACTATAGCAATCAAAAATTTAGCGCGGAAGAGATAATTTTAGGAGATATGGGCCCCAGAAGGTCCATAAATAGAGGTTATGGAATATCACTTTTGGAAACTGCAAACTGATATAAAGAATAGCTTTTGCATTAAACTATTAACTGGACACTCATTTGACGTTTGAGTAATATTAAAATCACTTGATGAACAATAAAGATATGAAAACTCCGATTATGTTTCATTAAATTTCTACATGAACTGTCAAAATCCCATATTGGTGGTTGCATTGATCTTGGCGTTTTATGAACATGCCACGTTGCCAACTATTCAAGTGAATTTGCCAATCCGGATTTTCCCAAAATTTTCACCGCCTTTAAAGTAAAAAAAAAGGGTGGTTTCGCTTCTTTAATATTAAAGTATGTAGGTAGATGGGTTCCTTCTTTTACGTTATAAATTGATTTGATCTAAATGTTCGGAGCGGAGCGAAGCGTCGCCTTGTAAGGTTGATTAGTTTGCATTCAACTTGGGTAACAAGGTTAGCCAAGTTAGGTTAGGTTATGTTCCTTCTTTTCACGTAAGAATAAATTTGGGATATTTTCTTATGTGGCGAGACACGCCAAGGCTGTCTCGGCCAGGCATCAAGAAAACATCCAATCCAAATGCGTTTCTTGGTCCAGTTTAAGATTACTTAAAAAAAATAACTGAAGTCACATTATTTTATGTTCGGTAACTTTATAAATGCGGCACATCAACTTCATGTTCAATTTTCAAAATTATAATCACTATCAAGAAGCGTGGTGAAATATACTTTGCATTTTAAACACAGATATCAGTTCGTTATTTCATGCTGTAATATTTATCATTTATATGCTCAATATGTATAACGCATTGAATTTCAGTATTTTCTTTTCCTCTTTTGGTGACATAGGCAACGTCGCATATTTTTTCAATAAACTTCAAGTTTCTGATAATCATAACACTTGATTTTTGACATTTCTTCTATAAAATTATATGAAAAGGGCCCATGCAGTTACTATTTTAGTGTAAATATAAAATGTTTATATCAGTTTATAATTACCAAAAGTGATATCCTATAACCTCTCTTTATGGACCTTCGGGGGCCCATAGCTCCTAATATTATCTTTTCCGCGCAAAATTTTCGATTGCTATACTGTTTTTACCGTGTTTTGAAGCACCTGTGAAAATTTCGTGAAGATACTGGGTGATCTCATATTCTTGACCTTTTCCGAAATCTGTTACGAATCCAAAGGAGATCACCATCCGTCTACAGCCTGTTTCATGGTTTCCCAATCATCTGGACGGCCTGTGGTCTCTTTCAAATTCGTATCAGATATCTCGTAGGTTATTACTAAGATGTCTAAAAACCCTGGTGAATGAACTGATTCGATATTGTTTAGATTTTTGAGGGGACACCACCTGTTACTTCAACGGAGCTTCTCTCTCTGTGGTAGATGGCGCCGTCCAAAAATATTTGTCTATATTCTCGCTTAATGTCAGAACCTAATTTCTGACATCTGTAGCATCTTATACGGAATTATTTTCAGTGTTTTGTCGGTATCTATGCGTTTTCCATCTCTTTGATATGAAATCTTGCTTAGCTTATTCCTGAGTTTGTTCTTCAAACAATCACTCGTTAATCAGTTCATTAGTGCGTGAGGAATTGTTCATTTCGAGGTAGTGTAATGTGTAAGGATACTTTTTGTAGAATGGGGCACATTTGTATTTTGTGTGGACTAAAGCCGCAGATTGTTCGCGAATTTTCGCCTGTATTCAATACCAAAAGCAAGTACAAATCTTGACGAATTGACTAATAATGATATTTCCATAGTTCATTATATTGTATGCATTGAATTTTTTATTTTCTGCAATTCAATGACAATTTCATTTCCAATTCTCCGTCTGTCAAAATGAAGTTAACCTCAAATTTGAATCTTACAAAATACGGAAAACAACATGACCGTGCTTTCTTTGTACAATGTTCGGGGGCTTCGAATTCTAGCTTTGCTATTGGTGAAGTTTGACAGATGTCTCTTTTCAACCAATAGCAAAGCTAGAATTAGAACCCGCGCACAGTTCGCCTCAAAAAGAAATCTGAGGAAATAAATATACCCTGTTACTGAATTGAAACTAAATCGAAATTGGCGCCATCTGACACGCTAGTAATCTCTATTATCAAGTAGGCCAAGTGTCGCCAAGTCGATTCCAAACTTCTACAGGTATAAGTGCAAGCACCAGGGTTTTTATACATCTTAGTTATTACCAATCGGTACGTACGAAAATGTGAAAAGCATCAGATTATAGATAGCGACACCTATAATCTGTGTGGTGGAGCTTAGACCTGTCATCGTGGAATTTTGAAGATACGAGATTTCGTACAACATCAATAGGTCACCGACAGATGCCAGCATAGACCAACCCACGACACCAATAGTCGGACTCCTCGTGCGTTATCAGGAACGCAATACAAATAACGAGAATATGAGAAATCTGTTACGAATCCAAAGGAGATCACCATCCGTCTACAGCCTGTTTCATGGTTTCCCAATCATCAGGACGGCCTGTGGTCTCTTTCAAATTCGTATCAGATATCTCGTAGGTTATTACCAATCGGTACGTACGAAAATGTGAAAAGCATCAGATTATAGATAGCGACACCTATAATCTGTGTGGTGGAGCTTAGACCTGTATATATATATATATATATATATATATATATATACAGGGTGTCCAACACTCGATGGCCTATTAGACGTTTCTGGAGAACGGGACACAGGGTAATTTTGAAAATTCGGTTTCTTGGGTAATTAGTTCTGCTCTATCGATCTGAAATATTTTCAGCGCTGCGGCGTTGCCGCTTATATTGAAAAGTAGCAATAACTTTGATTGTTTAATTTAGACACCCTGTATATTATTGCATTTTTTACTTTGCTATTGTTTCACGATCATTTTTGTATGATACTTCCCTATACCTATCTCAAGCGGTTTTTGAGAAATTCATTGATTTCCTTATTTTTTGTGCAAAACATGGCTTCAATAAAAAAATTATTACTGCGGTATTTGGACTCGAACAAAGCTGAAATTTTGAGTGTAGTTTACCAATATTCTGTGCATTGGTTATGTTCAAGTGAATCCGTTCCCATTATACAGGGTCGTTTCTATACCTAAATAGTCTGGTTTCCGAAATAAAAGCAAGTTCCTATAAAAATTTAAAATATCTGCATTTGAATATGTATTATTATCCATTTTGACAGAAACACCATGAAAATCACTGCTTGTCAAACTGAAAGATTGTCTTGCTCTTTTCTGGTCACAGCACACTACTACCATTTCCATTTTCCAGTATAACATATCGAAATCCATAATATTACCCAATTGAAATGATCTGATTAAGAAATCAAATCAATACGTAATGATTCGCTTGAAAATGTTCACACTTTTGGAGATACAGCTGAAACTTGTTTTTTTCTAACACTCAGATGATGCAATTCACTTATAGCAAAGATTAATTAAAAAAATTCTCAGGAAAATTTGGAAATAGGTTTGAGTCATACTCGAACAAAACGTCCATTAGTAATTATTTTCCAGATCATCCTGTATATATATATATATATATATATATATATATATATATATATATATATATATATATATATATATATATATATCATTTCAGATTCTACTCCTTGATCTGACTTTTTTTTCGAGTATGACTCATATCTAATTTCCTCAGATATTTTTTCAATTAATCTATGCCAAAACTGAATTGCATCTGAGAGTTAGAGAAAAATTCAAGTTCTAGATGTATCTTCAAAAGTGCGATACAACCTCAGGTCTCAAGGTTTTTTTTTTCTGAAAAAGAAAACTGCGGGTTCCGCTGCACTTTGGGACTTTATGAAAAGGTAGAGATAGGAATACGACATGTTCAGTAAAAGTTATTTGTATTTGTTAGTAGAATCCAAAAACAGAATGACATACTGGGTTCCATTTGAAATTAGAAAAATGATATTAGTTAAAGTACATGTGGCAACACTGCAGTATTTATATCTCAGATCTCCAGAAACTTCCAATAGGCCATCGAGTTTGGAATACCTGTATATTAATCATTCTTTGTACAATCAGTTCGTCACCTTATCATTCATACACTTCAATACACCACAGGACCTTCTGCATGTTCCCGCTATAATTTGATCACATTGACCATGAAGATAAACAATTCATCAAACTTCGTTTGAATAGTTATTGCCTTCCATTTTTTTTTTTATCAAATTTTTGGTAATAACGCGAAACTTTTATTATTGATGCACTAATTGTCGAATTTTCATAATGACATATTCCATGACATTTATACAAATTATGCAAAATAATCGATTTTTAAATATTTATATCGAAACCAGACTATTTAGGTATGGGAACATAATACATCATTTGGAAGGAATTTCAATTGTCTTTTAGGATATTCAATGATATACAGGGTGTTCCGTTTAAAAAAATAATACTTTTCACCATTTTTGTATCTATCAGAAAAATCACAAATTTTGAACGACCCTGTATAATGGAGAACGAATTCTCTTAACATAACTGATGCATAGAACATTGGTAAACTACACCCAGAATTTCAGCTTTGAGCTTAGAGTCTAAATACCGCAGTAATAAACATTTATTTAAAGCTATGTTTTGCACAAAAAATAAGGAAATTAATGAATTTCTCGAAAACCGCCTGAGAAAGGTATAAGGAAGTATCATACAAAAATGATCGTTAGGCATAGCGAAGCAAAAAATGAAATAATATACAGGGTGTCCCATTTAAAATATCAAAGTTGTTGCTACTTTTCAATATAAGCGGCAATGCCGCAGCGCTGAAATTATTCTAGATCGATAGAGCAGAACTATTACCCAAGAAACCAAATTTTCAAATTTATCCTGTGTGCCGTTCTCCGAAACGTCTAATAGGCCATAGAGTGTGGGACACCCTGTATATATATATATATATATATATATATATATATATATATATATATATATATATATACAGTGTGACCCATTTTTAATGGAAACACCCCCCTAAAATTTGAAGTTGTAAACAGATTTTAATATTTTTTTTTTGAAATGTCAATTACCAAAAGTCTACCTTGGGACAAAATTTGAAATGTTTATTCCAATTTTCAGGGCATACTACGATATTTTTTCTTAGTCGAAAATCGAGATTTTTTATTAGCGATTTTGTTATTAAAAAAATCACTACGCCACTGGATTACGGAATTACATTCACACAATTCAACTAATAATGAAGGAAAAAATTTTAATTAACGTAACTATGAAAACTAATTATTGAAATGTTTCGATTCAGTGCAACAATTAATTCAAACTCATATTCTAGTAGCCTCTACTAATCCACCACGTATTTCGATACATTTGTCGTAGCGCTTACGAATGTTTCTGATTACGTTCCTTAGTTCTTGTGGGGTAATATCTGCACATACCTGTCGAATTCTTGCACAAAGTTCATTTATATCTCTTGAGAGAAGTTCCCAGAAAAAAAAGTCCAAAACTGTGAGGTCTGGAGATCTGGGTGGCCACTCTATAAACGGACTAGCACGGCCTATCCATCGGTTTCGAAAATGTTCGTTAAGCCATTGCCTCACAGCTCTGGCATAATGAACTGAACACCCATCTAACTGGACAATTAAATTTGATCGTTCATTGATTGGCAGCTCGTGAATAGCATCCCAAAACTCTGTGTTTAAAAATTCTAGAAACCTCTGCGCACTAATGTTTTCCTCAAAAAAGAAAGGACCAATAATTCGTTCGTTCAATATCCCACACCAGACGTTGATTTTTTGGGAATACTGGCTTTTACAGTTTATTACCCAGTTAGGATTATTCGCTGCCCAATAGCGACAATTCTGTGATGACACTACTCCATTTGTAGTAAAAGTGGCTTCGTCGGTATATAAAATATTTTGTAGGAAATTTATATTGTTTAAATATTCCCCTTGGGCCCATAAACAATATTCCAGACGTCTTGCTTCGTCGCCTTCTTGCAGTGTATGTAAAAATTTTGGCTTGAAAGGTTTAATATTCTTCGCCTTGAGACATCTCCGAATAGTTTCTCGTGGAATATTCAAATCTAAGGTGGCATTCCTTATACTGGCATTAGGATTATTTCCGAAATAATCTAAAATGATTTGTGCCTGAATGCACCGTTTGTCAATTCTAATCCTAGTTCCCCAATCCCGTTTTTGTAATCTTTGGCCCGTAGCTATGCACCGTCAGCAGATTAAATAATCCAGATTGGAAACCTGACAACGTTGGTATCGCAAGATTAGATTATAGTTGGAGATGATAAAACGTCAATATTGTCAGTTTCGATTTTCCATTGTCAAAATGACTGGTGGTGAAAACACTAAAAGAATCCCCAATTTTTCCAAGGGAGAAAAGCAGTCTCATGAGGGTACTTTTGAAACATGCCAATATCATCGAGGACAAAAAAACAAACAAAGTTTCCAATGATGAGAAATTTCAAGCTTGGAAGCGAGTTACTGAAGAATTCAATAGTCCCTGCACTTATTCTCTGCTATAGGACCGTCGAAAATTTATAAAAGGCTATTCGAAAATAAAAAAAAAGAATTGAGGAAGAAACTTGCTGAAAATAAACAACAGGTAGGTACCTAGTTAACAACAACTTGTCTTTGCCTTTTTTAGAAAGTGGGGATAGGTATCTTTGTAAAAAACCAAGTGGGACCTCCAACCAAAAAAAAAAAAAAGATGATGAGGAGTTTGAATATTTTCCAAATGAAGTCGAGAATGAAGTTGTAAGTTGTAAGACAAAATAAAAAAATTTTAAAAAAAAAAAACACTTTTTGTTCCAGTTCAAAATATGACAATTTCAAATAAAAATTAGAGTTCATAACTTTCTATTTTTATCTGATATAGGTATATTAGGATTGTGATTAGGTATCCTTGTTTCTGATAACGAAACAAGGATTGAGCTTTTGTCACATTGTCTTGATTTTTTTCCTAAAATTTTTGTCAGGGGTTGGCGAGGGGTCAAAATTACCCATTTTTGAAAGCTGCATTTATGAGAAAGATCATATTTTGCACTGGATTGAAAAAGTCTTATGTCCTGTCAAAACGCCATTTTTTTTTAAATCGAGCAATCAGATCAAAAGTTGCAGTACATAAAAAAAAATTGTGTCCCACATTTATATAATATAATTCAAACTGTTAATAATAATAGTAAATTGGAAATAAATTTTGTTTAGCAATATCCTTGTTACTCTGAAATATTACAATTATTATCCAGATGATAAGAATAATTTTGCAAAAATCATTGGTTTGGGTCCTCTGAAATTTTTAAAGTGTATTTGTTTTAGGGGATCTTTGATGTGCCTGATTGTGAAGAGTTGCTAATTCCAGCAAAACCGACTCAAAGTTATTCACCATCTCAATCAACTGTCCTACAAAAGCCTATAAATGATAAGCTAAACGTAGACATCACTCCAGCGAAACCTACTCAAAGCTATCCACCAACTGGTCTTCAGGGTCCTATAAATGATAAGCTAAAAGTAGATATCTCTCTCCGAACAGCAAACCAACCCAACAAAAGGAGCACTGCAGTAGTGGTTAATAATAAACCCTCATCTTCCACCACAACTCCTAAAACACCATTGATGTCTAATCGAAGAAGGCCAATGGGTAGGGTAAGCGTGTTGACCTCCTCAGATGTGGCAGAAAAATACAATCTGCTGCTAGATAAGCGACTCATTTTGGTTGAAAAGCAAATCGAGCAAAATGTGGAATTACAAAACTTCTCCAATGAAGAAAACAAAATCAAAATGAACATTTTGAAGCAACAACAAGAAAATCTGTGTTTGGAAAAGGAAGAAAAACTTTTAAAAATAGATCTGCTGAAAGCTGAGTTAATATATGAAAAATCTCTGCTCTCCACAAATATTTAAATCTGTGCAGATTATGATATGATAATGTGCAACTTATTATTTTTTGTTTTTGTTTTTCACCAATGACAGTGAAAATGATAAGAGTAGGAGATTTAAGCCGGTTCTGGGTCTCCCCCCACCACTATGACGTCACGTGTGACCTTGAATGGTTGCAGGTGTGCAATGTGGTGTGTGTTTGACCTTGAGATTTGACTTTGAGATTTTTCATTGAGTTTTGACATTGGGTTTGGTCGACTTTGAGATTCGACTTCAGTTTTGACCTTGAATATGAGCTTGAGATTCATAACATCAAGTTTTGACATTGAGATTTGATCTTGAGTTTTGATGTTGGGTTTGTTCGGCAACCTTAAGATTTGATCTCGATTTTTGTTTGACCTTGACTAAAGCTGTGGTGTAGGCATACATATTCTGTGTAGTCATGACCTTCATGAATCCTTGTACTCTCCAAGCGAGAAGGGCGTTTGTCCTGTGAGAGAGTTAAGAGTGAACTGCGAGTATTGATGGTCAAGTACGCAATAACCTTCGCACCGCCATCTACTG
>JAFIRS010007552.1:0-24024 GCA_018342105.1 Gonioctena quinquepunctata | reverse complement strand
CACCCGCAATTCGTGAAACGACTCTCATGGGTCCAAATGATGTTATTCAAAAAATCATCTCTTACGATGTGTCAACGCAACCAGTTACAGAAATGTCTTCTTCTTTCAGGATCTCCTGGATGTAATTCATGAACCGTTTTAATTTTGTAACATTTAAAATTATGCTTCCTGAGAGTGCCAAACTGTCGTTTGTGGCAAATTCAATTCATCTGCAATTTGTACCGATGATTTCGATGAATTTTCAATAATAAAAAATTCAGTGATATTACTGAGAGTTTATTAAAATTAAAAAAAAAATACTTTTTCAACAATACTTTCCTCTATTTCGGCTGGAGTTCTGTTACCATAACTTTTGCCAGGCTTATTGAATAATCCAAATTCGCTGAGGTTTTTGTCTAATTTCTGGAACAAAGTTTCATGCGGTTGACGCCTTTCAGGATAAATTTCCATATACCGTTGGGCTGTAGCATAACTGTTTCTATGGTTTTCATAATAAATTTTCACCATGTACCGTTTTTCTTCAGCGGAAAACATCATTTTTACACCAATAAACTCAAAGATATACAACAAATATGACAAATGTCAAAATATTATCGACAATTGTTCTCATAGTCTACTGAGATTTCATCGGTATTAAACATGGTAACTGAAGACATTAGCAACTTATAGGTAAGTATTATCGTAACTAGCGAAAATGTGGTGTTATGATCTTTCTATCTCCAAGAATCACTTATGGTGCAAGAAAATGTGGAAGACTTGAGATTGAGGATTTTGAATGCTTTCGCAACAATGCAGCAAGGAAATGTATTAGTGACAATAAATAATATGAAAAAACGAGTTCAAAAATGTCTCGAAATGGAAGGACTCCAATTCGAACATTTATTGCGTCATTAGTTTTTTTGTGTATTTAAATTACTTCATTTCAATTTTTATTACAATTATAGTGTTCGTTTCGGATGTAATTATTGCTATAATTCCTTTTTCAGCTTATCAAAATACATATGTATAATCTATTTTTGTTGTAGATATGTTTCAGATAATCATAAAAGGTTTTACTATTCGAAGTTCATTGTAGAAAACGCTCAAAGAGCATTGAAAATGTGAAAAATATGAATTGGTACCTAAAAATGAAAAAAATACTCTCTAAAAACACTATGGTACATGGGGAGACGTGAAAGTTGCTATTGTGTTTTTATTTAACTCAGTCAACCAATTTCCAGGGCCGTAATTTAAAAGGGAATAATTCACCCAATTATAATAAAATATTACCGAAACTTCCCGAAATATAAAATTAAATTTAATTTCTCAGTATGAAGTGAACGTCGACGATCCAAAAACTACGACAAAAAATACAGGTCCGTATTTAAAAAATTCAAAGATGGGGGTGGCCCAAGTCAGATGACACCCTGTATAAAAGATTCATGAACACATTCTGATAGCCCACATCAAGTGCCAATAGCGAAATGTGGACAGATTTTCAATATGTCTGCGAATAAAGAAGATAAAAGGCAAAAAAATAATTTGGGATTTTTTTGTTTCTCCTGATATATCTCCAGAACCAAAAGAGCTAAATTCGATTTTTTCACATCATTGAGTAGGTCTCTAAAATACGCAACTTTGCCACAATTTAACCGACACTCTATCTCTCATCGTTTACGAGATCCCCATGTACAGAAACGAATTTGAATAGCCCTGTATATATATATATATATATATATATTTATATTTATATATATATATATATATATATTTATATTTATAAATATAATATATATATATATATATATATATATATATATATCAAAAGCATCAAAATGTGACATATATATATATATATATATATATATATATATATATATATATATATATATATATATATATATATATATATATATATATATATATATATATATATATATATATATATATATATATATATATATATATATATATATATATAAATATATATATATATATATATATATATATATATATATATAAATATATATATATATATATATATATATATATATATATATATGTATAAACAAAAATATTCCCAGTTTTGATTGATTTTATATCTTTGACTTGTGAATGTCAAGCAGTTGCCATAGATCAGAAATATGCACGCACACCGAACTCATGGTTCGAGGTCAAAGATCATGGCAACATTGCATTCTAGTTCTCATGTAGACCGCAAGGGGAGCTGATGTAGTTAAATGAAGAAAGTCATAGCTCTGTGTGTACATACACAAGAATAATCCGAACTTATGGCAACTCTGTAAAATGAGTAATAACTCTGGTCGAGGAATGGAATAAACGAAGTGGATTATGTGATACGGTAATCAATCTCCCAAAGAAGCTATATTTTCGAATTGTGATCAGAAATAGGACAAAATATCGTCACAATATACGAAAGACACTATGGCACGGAGTGCGAGTTGCCACAATGTTCAGCAGTTGCCACAGTTCAGGAATATGCACGCACACCGACGCCACAGTGTAGCCAATACAAACACAAGACTATTGACGGTTTGCTTGTTTGTGTTTGTTCTTTTGATGTGAGTATATATGGTTGTTCGTTTGGAAAAGATGTGGTAGAAAGTGTAACATTGGCATAACGTTTTTGTTTTTTTTGTTTGGGAGGGTCAAACAAGGAAAAACTTTTGTTTAGTCTTATTCTCTTGAACATTGTTGTTTTATATCTGTTTTGTCGTTCAATGCGTTTCTTTTATATGAACCATTTCTAAAAATTCACGAATTTTAGTATTTTTTCTGTGGCTGTAATTTTTTTATTTTTATAATTGAACTCGTGATTCGTCTCCTTCTTGTGTTTGTTTAATGGTGTGGGGCAGTTTTCAATGTATTTGTGTGATTTGATTCTGTTTTCTGAATGTTTTATGGTTTGACCGATGTACAGATCTTTACAGTCAGGGTTATTGCATGGGATTCCGTAAACCACATGTGTATTTTTATTTTTTGGGTTTTTAGTTTTTAATTTGGAGAAAATTATTTTGTTAAAAGTGTTGTGACGTTCATGTTGTATGGTTTAAGTATTTTCGTTTATTGTTCCGAAAGATTTTTTATATAAGGGAGCCGATGTGTTGGGAGTTAGTGGTGTTAGTGTTAATTTTTTTGCTGGTTCTGTTATAAAATAAGTTTATTCTTTGTTGAAATATACCATTTATTGAGGCTTTTGGGTATTTGTTTTCCAGCAGTGCTAATTTTGCCTTTTTTATTGCTTTCATCTATAGTCAGGGTCTGATAGCTCTGTCGGCAAGTCCGATTACTACAGATTTTTTATGGCTCAGGGGATGTTCGGGGTTGAAATATAGGTATCTGCTCGACCAGGTGTCTTTAGTAGGCCATTCTGTTCCAAATTTTCCATTTTCTCTGTGAGGTCTAAAAAGTTTATTTGTCTGTCGTTTTCTTCTTCTACTGAGAATTTTAATTTGTCGTGGTATGCGTTGAATTTTGTTTGGGTATATTTGTATTTGTTTTCTGGAATAACTAATATACAGCCGTCCACATATCTCATGTTCAAGGGAATATTAATGTTTAGTTGTGGTATGACAGGGTTTTCAAGGTCTTCTAAAACCATTTGGGCTATAACACTGGAGGTGGAGGCCCCCATAGCACAGCCTTCAATTTGTTGGTGGTATTTTTCATTGTACTGCAAATATGTGGAGGTTAAGGTGAATTCTATCGCAGTTTGGAATTGTCGAGGGGTACAGCTATATGTTGTTCTATGTTTTCCCATTATTTTTTTATAATACCTTGGGCTAATTTGAGAGGTACATTTCTATATAAAGAGTCTACGTCAAGAGAGATGAGAATGTGCTTTTTTGGGATAATTATGTTTTTCATTAGATCTTTGAATTGTATTGAATTTTTATATAATATGGATTTTTTTCTACGGAGTTTTATGAAATATTAGCGGGGTATTTTGATAGTTTCTCGAAGGGAGACTGAATAATATAATAATAATAATAAGTTTATTTGTTATAAAGAAAGAATGTGCAAATACAACTTCATTTAGATGACGACGAATACAATTTTTTCACAAATAAACAGAAAACCACAAAGTCAGTGACTGTCTGTGGTGTGAGTGTAGCCTATGTTTAAAATTAGTATCGATGAATACTGAGTAAAACGATGACAAAGTATGTTTGAATTCACTTTGAGATTTTCTCACATTATTGGATTTGATATAACACATGTACGGTTTAATGCAAAAGAGCAGGTACCAATGCGAAACTGTAAATTACAAAATACATACAATTTAAATACACAGCCTTTTTGCATAAAAGTACAGGGAAGTATATGAAAAATGATATAGTGAAGACAATTGTAGTTTTACATCAACAGGAATTGATAAAAAAAAAACACTTGGCTAGGATATACGACCATCCTAGTGGTCAATAAATATAAAAAATGGAAATTACAGAATTAAAATATGCAATTTAATACATAGAAATGATATATATAAATGCAATTGAAGGAGGACATTAAACTGATTAATTGAGATGGAATGAGATCTCATTACGCCGTTATACCAGCCTCCACGAGCTCATGAACAGTAATTCTGGGTGAATTAAGTAAATAGTTTTTTAGTTTTTTTTTAAATCCTCTATACGAAGATATTTCTTTTATTTCAACTGGAATGAAATTGAAAAACCTTGGTACTGAATACGAAAAGCATCTTTGTCCTATATACTTTGAAGCAAGAGGTGTTTTGAAGTATTTGGATTTGTATCTTGTTTCGTAAAAATGTTCTATTCTCCGAAGATTCGTTTTAGTTTTGAATTCAAAGCAGGATGATACAAGGAAATAGTGTTGACGAATGTCAAGGATTTTGGATTCGTAGTATATCGGTCTTAGGGGCATGTTTTCTTCATGAAGCTTTGGTAGGCCGTATATTTTTGGTAGGGCATTTAGAGTTTGTTAGTTGTATTGTTATGATTCCTTTTTCTTCCCATCGCTTGATTAAATTGTTGTTTTACAGTTTGGAAGATGTTTATGGGGTTGTTTTTTATTTCCTTGTATGTGTTTTGGTCTGATAATAGATTATTAATTTTTTCATTACAATCATCTGAGTAAAGTAGAAAGGTTTAGTTTGTTTTATCAGATCTTAGTACATGTATGTTGTTATTTTTGATAAAACGTTGGGTTTTTTTGATTTTTTGTTATATGATTCAAGGTTATGGTTTTTTGGTTTTTAATTAAATTTGTGATGGTATTCAAATGTTGGTCTGAGTTCAATTTTTTCTTGTTCATGGAGGTGGGTTATGTTTGTTTCTATGGTAGTAATTATTTCATGATAAGGGGTTTTTCTTTTGGAGTTTTTAATGCATAGTTTGGGCCTATGGCTAGGATTTCTGCTGGAGTTTATGATATAGTCGACAAAAGCAGACCCGGTGCATCGGAAGGAAGCAAGAAAAAATTGAGTGAAGATGATTTGAAAGCACAACGAGTAATCGTGACTACAGTTAGTGAAAGAGTTTCACTCATCTTTTCGCTTGCAAAAGTTCAGCAGACATGTGGACCAGAATAAAAGCTCTATTCGGAAAAAAAACCAAAGCGAATTAGCATTCTCTTCAACGAAGATTTTAGGCATATGTCTTGAAAAATTATGGGGTAGAAGCATATATAGCGGATCTTGAGAACCTGAGCCATAAATCGAAATAGTGTGGAGATGAAATCAGTGAGAATATGCTAGTAAACAAAATTCTGATCACATTACCAGAAAGTTTCAAACATTCCCTTTTCGCTTGAGACAGCTCTCCAGGAAACACTCTGAATAGATTGATCGCTGAAGAAGAAAGAATCAGGATAACAGAGACGAAGAGATCGTCGAAGCATTATCTGCAGAAAAATATGCCAGGAAGATTGAAAATGAATCAAAAGAACATTTCCGAAGAAACTCGTGATATGTGATTATTGTGAAAAACGAGCGAAATTGTTGGTTCAAGAAAAAAAAAGTGGAACAAAGACCATCTACATCACCAACAAGGTCTAACTCTTTCATGCCCAACACGGAAGGTGGATGCAAAGTGATTGGTATTTGGACAGTGGAGCGAGTCATCACATGACTTTTGACAGATCATGGTTCAACATTTATGAAAAAATCCATATCAAAGAGTATATTGTCATCGGTGATGAAACGAGATCAGCAGTTGAAAATGAAGAATTTCAAAGCGAAGAATTTCAAAGTGAATGTTGAAAGAAATTATTTCACACAACAGAAATGTTTATTCCATATAGCACAAGAGTGAAGTCATAATAAAAAAATCCGAGATCATACCAAAGTTCAAATTGAAAACTAATGAAAAAATTAAAATCATTCGATCTGACAATAGTTCTGACACAGACACAGGATGGAAAGCTTCGAGGAACTCATGAAAGTCCGCTTTCCGGACTCAAATATCATACGGAATCCAAAAGAGCAAAACAGATCCGGGTAAAGGTATAAAAGGCCAACCTTAAGCATGTCATAGTTTCGACCGCCACCGGAGGGGGTCTGGGGGGGGACGCTTAACATCCCCCCCCTCAGATACGTTCAAAGCCCCCCCCGAGTGTCCGACTGTGGAGGCCATGGCTTGCTTATACCACCGTTTAAGGGCAGGAACCGGGGTTTTCCCTTACATCGCACATACCGTCGTTCGATTACATACGACCGAACAATCCCACCCCTCATGCGGCGCAGCTCACGAGCCACCACTACGACAAGGTCGGTGCGCTATAATCAATTTGGTGCGCACCTATGACCTTCATTACAGTCCGATGTTCCGGGACTGGTACGGCCCTCCTACCTTCTGGAGTGCGTTAGCACAACCAACTGTAAGGCCCCCACATGAGTGGGTAACGGGTCCACTGTCAGGACCCATCAGCGAACACTACCCCCGAGAGGCCAACACCAGACGAAGGGGCAGGAATTCACCCCTGGGGATCCCCTTCACCCCTGGGGATCCCCTTCACCCCTTCACCCTCCCGAACTAGACTGGTGACAGTTGGACATGCCCCAAGCCTACCACATCTCTGCTGAAGCCAGGACAATGCGTTACCCAGACGACTGGAATTGCGTATGCCGTTGGCAACTTTAAGTGGTAAACGCCATGTGGTCTACACCGTTTACCCGCCCCCAAATGGGCTATTAACATGTTCCTACCATTCAAATCACCTGAAATGGATGGAATCTATCCAGCACTTCTACAAATGGCAGTGGACGACCTGATACCACCTTTGCAAAATCCTCAAAGCCTGTGCGGCATGGGGATACATACCAACTGCATGGAAAAAAGTGAAAGTGATCTTTCTTCCCAAGGTGGACAGAGTGACAGACCTAACACCAAAGTCATACAGGCCCATCAGTCTGACATCCTTCCTTCAGAAAACTTCGGAAATATTGCTAGACAGATACATCAGAGATAAAATACTGAAAAAAAACTCTCTGAGGAATCTTCAATACGCTTACCAACCTGGAAAATCAACCGATTCCGCGTTGCATGACCCGATCAGGCTGATTCCAAAGTCAATAGAGAACAAAGAAATAGCCATAACAACGTTCCTACACATAGAAGGAGCATTCAACAACGCCACCATAGACGCAATAGTGAATGCAAAAACCAGAAGAGGAGTTCCGCCAAGCCTATGCAGATGGATAAGGGCCAGTCTAGAGAGAAGGACAATCATATCCACTCCAGGAGAGGTCACCATCATCACGGAAGCAGGCGGAGGCTGCTCACAAGGGGGAGTTCTGTCTCCGCTACTGTGAGCAACTCTAATGGACGATCCCATACGAAGACTGATCCACGAAGGCTTCCATTGCCTTGGATATGCAGACGACCTGGCGATAGTCAGAGAAGTCTGGTTTACGGTAATAATATCAGAAAAACATATAGGGCCCCAAATATCGAAGACAATTGGTGCGAAAGGGAACAGCTCAGAAAACACAAATTGTCGCTTTCACGAAAAAAAGAGCACTGCAAGGCCTGAAACCACCAGTGCTGGGGGGCACAGAAATTCCATTAGCCGAAGGAGCAAAGTACCTAGGGGTAGTTTTTGATCAACGACTCACATGGAAATCCCATTCAACAAAAATAGCTATACACAATAATATCATATGGGTCAGTGGCGTGGTGGCCAAAGACTTTTCAGTCAGGAATCATAAGGCTTTTGACAGGCTTACAAAGACAAGCATGTTTCAATGCCACAGGGGCCATGGAAACCCCCCCTTCGGGAACGATGAAGGTCATTCTGAACTAACCACCATAACATATTTACATACAGGGTGAGGCAAGAGCTGTCACCTACAGACTCATGCAAGGGCCATCACCCATCATAAAACTCCCAGCGACGCCATGATAACTAAATACAACTTCGAAAATACGAAGTTGATATACCAGAAAGAGAACACTGGGAGGGAGGTCTTAAGTGGGTCACACTGTATATATATATATATATATATATATATATATATATATATATATATATATAAAACTATGAATTTGAAATAAACTTTGTAGAAAGGATATTCCTTGAGGTTGCAGTCAAAATAATGGCCTATGAGAAAAAGTAAAACTCTTTCTTATTCAGTCAAGCTTTCGAAAATGTTTATTTTCATTATCAAGCTATGAATTTGAAATAAACTTTGTAGAAAGGATATTCCTTGAGGTTGCAGTCAAAATAATGTCCTGTTATCAAGACAAGTAAGGTGAGGTTAAGTGAAGACAGCGAACTAAACACCATTTCGTGTTTGAGGACTTTTCAAAATCATATCACTATGACCCACTACTGGTAATATATAAAAACTAAACAATGGCACTCGCCCATATTGTTTTAGATAATTAAATTAACACTTTAAAATTTGAAACGGCACAATAATTACCACATGGTTGAAGCGTGACCCATGTGGTAATTATTGTGCCGTTCAAATACAAATTAATTAAATTTTCTAAACAATATGACGAGTCTTATTTTATATATGATAATAAGTCAAACACAATTGTTAAGCTGTCTTCAACTACTGTATGAAAATAAACATTTTCGAAGCTTAAATAGAAAGTTTTACTCTCATAAATTTTGCACAATCCTTCTAAAGCTATTTCAATCTAGTTTCAACTAGTCCAGTCACGAGACTACCCTTTCTATATATATATATATATATATATATATATATATATATATATATATATATATATATATATATATACAGTGTGACTCACTTAGGACCGGAGCACCCTTATAAAATCTACATTTTCCGACCGATTGCATTTTTTCTTTTTTCAGCAGGAAGAGTAGCAGAAAGTCTACGTTTGCACCAAATTTGCAAAAAATTATTCCAAATTTCAGGGCATACTATGATTTTTTTTATGTTCTAAATTGCTAAATTCCATCAGCGATTTTTTTCGTGAAATTTCGACTCCACCATTGGATTCAGCATCCTTCACTCAGGTAAATCCTGGAATTTCATTTGAAAATATTCATTAGCAACAAAGTTATAACAGTATTAATTTTGATAACATATCATTATTTATGAATATTTCCGACAAATTCTGAGAATCGGCAACACTGTCAACACAAACGTAGGAAATCTTTGAGGTTTCTGGTAGAAATTCATAACACGAATTGTTCTCTATAACATCTAGAAAGGGATACACATTTGGAATAAAGTAATGAAGTCGAAATACATCATAATCAGTTATCTAAAACAATTTTTGAAAGATACTGTCAGAGTTTTTGGGTTCTGGTATTATCTCGTTATACAGGCTATCCGACTTCTCCAGCAAAGTCATTTTGTTAACTTCATCGTTCGCTAGTGTCAAAATATTATTATTGAATTGAAAATTTAAAAATGTATCTAACTCGAGAAAGGTAGGCTGTGATGACGTTATTATTTTCAATAGTTATTCGAGTAAAACAAAAGTGAGCCCTGACAATGACAGATTGAGTCTCATAATTCGAATATGAGGAAGGTATTGATTAATATTCAATTACAATAGAACGATATTACGTTATGGCTTAACAATTGTCTTCGCAAGAAAAAATTGAAATTGTGCGTCTTTTTGGATACAATGATAGAAGTGGAAGAGAGGTATGCAAAATATCCAATGATCGACATCCAGATCGCCCCCTATCAGTAATAAATAAAAGTTTCAATGAAACAGGAGCTGTATGGAAGAATATATTGAGAAATAATGTGAGAAGCAGGATTGGACACGAACAGGTTATATTGGATTACTTTAGGAATCCTAATGCCAGTTTGAGTGGCAAGCCTAGATTTGAATTCACCGAGGGAAAACATACGGAGAAGCCTGAGAAAATACAAAATGAAACCATTCTAACCCAAGTTTTTGCATATTCTGGAAGACGAAGATCAATAAAAACGACTAAAATTTTGTTTGTGTGCTCAAGGAGAATACCTGAGAAACAGACATTTTTTAGAGTGTATTTTATTCAGCGATGAAGCCACTTTCACGACCAACGGTATTGTTTCATCTCAAAACACTAGATTTTGGGCAACCGAAATCCCTAATTGGGTTATAAACTGCAAAAGACAATATTCGGAAAAAGTTCATGTATGGTGCGGAATATTTAATAAACGAATCATAGGCCCATTTTTTTTCTAAGGAAATATGAATTCCATGAAATTACTAGAATTTTTCAGAACTGAACTATGGAATGCTATTCATGATCTCCCTATTGTTGAGCGAATAAACTTATATTTTCAATTAGATGGATGCTCTGTGCATAATGCTGGAATTATTAAACAATGGCTGAATGAACAGTTTCCTCATCACTCGATTGGTCGAGGAAGTGAATTGTTTGGATGGCCACCCAGGTCCCCCGATTTGACCCCACTTGACTTCTTCTTGTGGGGTCTTCTTGTACAAAAAGTTTACAAATCCCGCCCAAGAACGAGACAGGAGTTGTGTGAAAGAATACATACGTCAAGCTTGTAGAGAAATAACACCCGAAGGACTCAAAAATACTGTAACAAATATTCGAAAGAGATATGACAAATGTATAGAATGGAATGGTGGTTTGGTGGAAGCAAAACATATTTGAAATGTATCGATTAGGGCTAGATAATTATGGACCAAGATTACTCAATGTTGTGTTATCGAAGTCATTTGTTAGCCATCGTAAAATTTGGAATTAAAATCGAAATAACGTTTTTATTTCATTCGAAAATTCTTGGTTGATACAATGATGGATATCATGAGGAGTCAGTTTCTCGACATTATGAATATTAAATTTTTTCCAAAAATACCATTCTACAATATGTTATAACTCGAGAACAATTTGTGTTATGAATTCGAATTTCTACCAGAAACCCCAACGATCTTCTACGTTTGTGTTGACAGTGTTGCCGATTCTCAGAATTTGTCTGAAATATTCATAAATAATGGTACGTTATCAAAATTAATATTGTTATAACTTTGTTGCCAATCAATATTTTTAAATGAAATTCCAGGATACACCTGAATGAAAGATGCTGAATCCAGTGGTGGAGTCGAAATTTCACAAAAAAAATCGCTAATGAAATTTAGCAATTTAGAACATAAAAAAAATCATAGTATGCCCTGAAATTTGGAATTATATTTTGCAAATTTGGTGCAAACGTAGACTTGTTGATACTCTTCCTGCTGAAAAAAAAAATTCAATCGTCCAGAACATGTAGATTTTATAAGGGTGCTCCTTCTTAAGTGGGTCACACTGTATATATATATATATATATATATGCAACAACTTCTAGGATTTGAAGACAGGACCGAACGGGTATGTCGTCTCACAAAGAGTATTAATGGACTCAAGAAATTGGTCGAAACAATTGAAACATTTAATAATTTCTGGTTATATTTGTTGACGACGGACTGATCGCATCAACAAATCAATCTGAAATAGAAAATTCACTACATCTTGAAAACAATTTCGAAATCACTGGAGAAGAAGTTGAATGCTATGTAGAAATGGAAATCAGTCCAAATGGAACTGAACTTATGGTAATATATAAAAATTACATTGAAAAATTACTTGACAGATTGTAAGTCAGTGATTGCTACCAGACTAAAGATTCAGAACAAGAAAGTTCTACATGTTCTCCACCACATCGAGAAGCAATATGTGGATTACTGTTTCTGTCCTCAGTTTGTCGACATGATATCACTTCTGTTGCCAACAAGGTGGGCAGATATGTGGAAAATCCTTGTGATATTCATTGGGAGGGAGTAAAACGAATTCTAAGATACTTGAGAGAAACGAAGGATTACGGTTTGACATTTGGTCAAAACTCTTATGAGATTCCAATCGTGGGTTACAGCGATGCTGATCAGAATAAAATGAGCCAAGATTATTGTTCTGGAATATTTTTATCATATTATTTTATATCTTCTCCTCTTTCGGATACTTCATCGTTGTTGTCATCGTAATTAAAAACAAAATGATAGTATGAAAATCTAGGTAGGTATGCTCCAGAAGAATGCAGACAAAGCAGTAAAAAATCACTTGAAGAAAAAGACTGCGGGAATAAACCCTTCTGCATAATCTACATAGTGAACCTTAAAGGAAGCTGGAAGCAGAAGGAAGTGGGAGAAGACTTAGGGATAGAATAGACCAATAGTAATACGTAACGGCTAGTGGACATCAGAATGTATAGCAACTGAATTTGACATGGCATTTATTGTGACAGGAGAAAACGGCATAAACCGGATTCTTGTGATCGAACGAAATAAAATAATTGAACATAAATCTAATCAAGTTGATGACAATAGCGAAGACGCCAGTGTCTTTTGTCGGAATGTAAGATGTACTTCAAATCTGACTGCCTATGGAAGGATTCGATTGATACTGCTGTTATATCTCCCCAATAACACATTGATCTTTTTAGGAGTTATTTTAACAATTTTAGGAGATAAATCAGTATATGAGAACGGAATAGATTATCTTGTATTCTGTTTGTAACATAAAACTTCCCATAAAAAAGCTGTGATTTGATACATAATTACTTATGAACAATGATTGAAAATGAATGAAAGAAGCTTGGTACATTTCAAATAAAATCATTCTAAAATTTTCCATTCATACCAAAAAAAATCAGCAGTCGCAAACGCTATAAATTCCATCCACGAGATAAATAATTGAATTCTTCTCGTCAAAAATTCAGTGGTAGAAATATCCAGTGATTCTATTTCGAGAATCAATTTAATTATATCCAATTTTTCTTTTATTGCCATGAAGCCCCAGGTCGATTTTCGGTTCTATTGGGAAATTCGATGCAATGAAAAAACTTGAAATAAAATGTCACATTGCGTACATGGGTGACGTTTACCCAATTAATGAATAATGGAAATACTCGTTATAACCGAAACCGACATTTATTCATATTCCAGTACCGCGTCGACCAAATCTGTGCCTTGGGGCTCGTGTTGCCGAGCTCTCCAATCTATTTCTCTCTCCACTTATGAACATACATGAAAAGTCAATTTCCAAATGGGTTTTGTTTTCTTGACTTGGAAAAATGAACCAAGTCATTTATAAACACCACTGCCGATACAAAAGAACCAACACACTACCACACAATCATTAGACGGTAAAAAATGTATTGTTTTAATAAAATGTTTGGCATGGTACGTACTTACAGGTTATAATTAATTAAATATCATATTAACAATGTATTCCCTTGCAGATTACCAAACAATCAATGTAATTATATAATAAAAAAAATTTAAAAAGCTCCCAACAAGGAGCGAAACGTCTTGTTCAAAATAAATAAATTAAAAAAAAAACGAACTAATTTTTCAAGAATCCAAAAACCTAAGAAAGATGTAACCAATATATATATATATATACAGTGTCACACATAAAGTACGCAACATATGGAAGTTTTTTTTATTAATAGATATAATGAAAATTTGACTCCGCAGTTAGTTTGTGCCTGAAAAATGAGTAAAAAACAGCCTCTCTCCTTTTGTCATGTGCTGCTCTAAACCTGTCAAATTTGACATTTTTTCGAAAATCCTCAAAAAAGCAGTTTTTTTTGGAAACTTCGAAAAATGCCAAAGAAAAAAGTTGCTCAGTTTCCAATTTTATACCTTTGGACTCTCTACTGTCACTTCGACTTTTTTCCAATTTTTTTAATTTTTGGAATCTTTCGCTCTACCGATTCGAACCAAACATGATTCAAATATCATAATTTTGATGAATACGAGACTTCAATGTCATACATGCCTAGAAAATACCCACATTGGACTGTTACCAGAAAAAAAAATGCACCTCCAGAAATTCGTCTTTGTTGTTGCAAAGTTCATCTAGTTTCTTCATTTCGTTGTGAAACTGATTAGGATTATCAATGTATGGACGTTAATATGTCAGTAATCGAATTAACGAATTTCTCTTCATTCTTATTACACTCGTATTTCTTTTTTTAACAGATTTGTATCTCGTTAGCAGCAGATGAGTTCGAAGTATTTTGATGTAGTTTACACCCAACAGTGTGACTGTGGGATGTAAACTGTTTGATGTAATTTTCGAGCAAATAATAATTTTTCGCAACGTTTCTTGAATTAATTTCATAAATCTCATATTCTTCATTTTCACCATTAGATGTGTAAGCATGTTTATAAATTAAGCCAGGGAAGTAGTTGTTTTCTGTTGGACATTCACAAAAAATAACTTCATTTTCATCGTGAATTTTTCAATTCAGAGAAAAATCTTTCAATTTAATATTCAATTGAGAATGTTTCCCTTTTCGACTTCATTCATATTATTCTCAACTTTTCAGTCCTTATCGCTATATAAGCGTGTTTTTAGTTTTTTCTAACTATAATTTTATATTTCAACTTTTTAGTCCATATTGCTACAAAAGATAAAGAAAACTAAAAAAGAAAAACTTGATTGATTCATCTACATGAAATGAAATTTATTACTGAATTGTGGCGAATGTGCTGATAATGACCAGTGTAATTTCCATATATTTGAAATGTAATATATCCTAAGAACGATCAAAGCATTCCCCATATCTTTGACTCGGGGTCTCCTTTCACGATTCTTAAACTTCTACGAAATGCGGTAGGATGAATATCTGGGTTCAAGGTACCTTTAGGCACTGGGAAGGTGGGAAATATCTCCCTTTCCTGCCATTGAGCAGGAGCATGCTTACTTGAGTCATCATTTTCTTTGGTTCTAGCTGATAATAAATAACAGCTAAGATTTTAACCCATTAACGCCTGAGTTTTTTATTTGACTTTGAAATGTTTTTAGTTGATTTTATTGGGTTAGTTCAACTCAGTGAGTACTGAAAAAAATACACGTTTTTTTAAAAATACACGAATTTAAAAAAAAATTAATGTGTCTATATGGTCCTGCTAGGCGCTTTCCTGGTTGAATTAACTAACGATTAAGTAACGAAAAGTAAGTCATTGTTTTGAGCGTTTTCATTTCGCATTACAGCATTGATCCCTAACTACAGTAACAATCACTGTATATATATGCAATGAAAATCCCAAAAACAACTTATGCAATGTCTAACTTGGCATTTATCACACATTGGTCTCCTTTTTTCGAAAAAATTTGCAGCAGCACATCACTTTTTTTGCCTTCTGGGACTGGAATTACGTAATGATCAAGCCCATCCTGTCTCATGTTAGCAGCCACACGTAGCCTTTCCCCCACAGGAGTATATCACCCTGACTTGGAGGATTCTTTAATCTTGTCAGATATGACTGAAATTGTGATAAATGAATGTAGTGAATCGGAATCTGGAATCTTCCCTGAAATAACAAAAATCCTAATCAATTTTAGTTTGGCACCTAGCGGTTCCATATAGGACAACTAACATTCACACACCGATATAAATGAAAGTTGAATTTTTATAGTTTTTTCGAAAAGTAATATCAATAATATATACTTTTCAGCAAGTATAAACAATAATTATAATTGGGTGATAATTCCTGGAATATAATAAAAACTACTTACCGTATTTGGAACCCGCAATTTTCATCCATTGCACAATTGCACTTGAAACAAATTCCTACCACAACCAGCAGAATTCCAAAATACGCATAAAACTGCTTTGTTGTACTCTTTAGCACCTTAGATAACATACTAACACAATCTGTATTGCATATTGTAATTTCCAGCGGGTTGTCAATTTCTACTAGGTTGTTTGTAGGTTCAATTTTCAATGGGGTATGCACACGGGGTTCATTCTCATCTTCTTCGGGGGTACAAGACTGGATAACGCTTTTAAATCAATAATTAACTTTGGAGCGATTTTTCTCACGGCTATCCAGGTTCTAGGCAGGTCCGCACTCCCTTATCTTTGAAATATAATTTTTTTTCTGACGATCTTGGTGAGAGAGTACCAGATCATAGCTATGAAATTATTGTATTGTCATCGGTTCTTAATAAGTGAGCAAAATTTCAAATAATTCGGAAGTCTGGAAATGGGTGAAACTTAATTTCAAAGATTCCATTTTCATTACCTACATACATACATACAGGTAAATCTGATAAAGCGTGTATGAAAATTAAAATCTTAAAATGTACAGAAAAATATTTGTGACGATATTATATCATAATATCGCTTACATCATGGGACCAGTATGTACTATAAAAATTGTGAAGTTATGTCAATGTTACCCGGTCTCATCTTATAGTATGTAAAATTTCTTAAACCAGAAGTATTTATGAATTTATTCGATTCTTGGAAATTTTGTTCGTGTATTGAAAATGATTATGCTTCAGTAAGGAATTCATTGCTAACCTTTCGACTGGGGCTGCAGTCTCCGTCAGGTTTTTTTAATAATACAGTTGATTAAATCATACTGAGATAGACCATCATTGTGGGTAAGTGACTTCTCTCTCTTCTTCATGATGAAGCACAAAGTGAATATATTTGGTGGTGTACGGACGATCACAAAATTCATATAGTTCATAAATAATTATGGATTTTATCGATTTGAATAATTGGCATTGTAACTTCACAGTGAATGTGACAATATCTTTGATGAATATTCAATCAGAAACTAAAAATTTTTGTCATAAAATATGTTAAAATGTGGCCAAACATTGTAGATAATTATCTCTCTGGATATGTAACCCAACATCAAAAAATATCAGGACAATAATTTTATAACCGTAGGAAGGGAAATTCCCAATAGCTCACATTACGATTCTACTTTTTCTAAATACTTTTTTGCTTGGTTTATATATTGATTCTGAATTCAAATATAATCAGCAGGTCAATTAGTCCATCAAAAAATCATTAAGGTGCTAGTATTATATGTTTATAAAAACAAATTGATGACGTCCATCAAACTCAAATTATTCGATTCATTCATATTATCAAAATAACGTACTGTGATATGATCTATAGGACAGCTTTGGCAGCGAGATTTAAAAAATTGTAAAAAAGGTAATTGGAATTATTATTTCATAAACGTGACTATGACTTCTTTAGGAACTGCTCTAATTGGCTCAAGCTCCGAAGAATATTCTCATTTCACATCTCATACATCAAGTATGATGACCGAAAAAAAATTCACCTATATTTGGTTGTTTGAAGTATCGGACATACATGTAGTGTCGATCAGTGCACGTGATGGGAACTTGTCCCTACACATAAAACCGCGCGTTTCAAAAAATCAAAACCGCTAAAACTCACTCATATTTGGTCAATACGTTCGATATTCTTCCTTCTGATTATTAAAAAACAAAGAATTCAAATTTTGTTGGAAATTATTTCTCATCTTTATCAGCTTTTATGTTGGATATTGTTGGGAGGTTTTCATGAAGAGCTACCGTGTTGACAACGACTTCCCGTTGATGTGTATTTTATTTTGGTTATTTTTTGAAAAAATAGGAAATACATATTATTTTCATTATTAATATCCATTTTCGCACTTGCCCACACGATTGTGTTGTTTAGGTATGGAATATCGTGAAATCTAAGGTTCTGTACCAGCGATGAAGTTTATGTTGGTATAAGCTAAAACATTGCGACAGCGCGACACGTGCTTTTGTTCGGGTTCTTCATTCAAAGCATTTAAAAAAAAATTGAGGTTCGAAAGTTTTGCAAGAATTTTTCAAATACTGACGAATAAAAATGTTGCATGTATACAACTTATGATTGTGGTTATTAACTACACCTGTTGTTCCATGTTTACTTACACAGTTGTTAAGGATGCCTTTTCTATGTGTTATGTAGAATTTCATATGTCAGAAAACAAAATATTGCTAGATAAAATATGAATTCGGAATTTTGTTATATATCGAAGAATCACACATACTTTTTGGTCAAGATCCTGACTTTGAAATTATGCTTGACGGTCATATTCATCCTCACGTAGTGGAATCTGGTTTATATATTGATTCAGACCTCAAATATAACCAACAGGTCAATTACTTAATAGACAAAAATTTTTTTTTCAAAATTATTTTTTATTTTTATCAGTTTTGAAGTTGGATATTCTTAGGTTTCGGTGTGAGTTATAGAGGATCATGTAGGAATCAATTTGCTAAGTACAAAATATTCACACTCGAAAATGTATACATTTACAAAGTGTCTGTTTTAAATCATAAAAACCGAGGTTTCCTCCTAGTCCAGCAGACAGACAGGAATACCTTACCCGGGATCAGTCAATCATTTCGCCAAATCACAGATCTAGTAGAACCCGTGAGGAGCCTTTATACAAAGGAATCAAAATATACACCTGACCTTCCTCTATCTTTGAAGGGACTACGAATGAAAAAATTCGAAATCGATCTCAAAGTAATATTTCACTAAGATGTTTTTTATAAGTTACATGATTTTTTTACATTGGACTTGATGCGTACCTCATAATGTTTGATGATCGTCCTGATTCACATTGTAATTTCTACAATTTCTCCTAAATATACACTGGTGACTTGCTGGACACTTTTCCTGCGCCTTGGGCATCAGATACCAATTAATTTTAATTTAATATATTCTTGTATTCTTATTCCATATCTTCTAGTGAATGAATATATATATATATATATATATATATATATATATATATATTTATTTATATATAAATATATTTATTTATATATCTATATATTTAATGCGAAATCTAACGTTCTGTACCAGCGACGAGGTCTGTGTATATACCAGTAAAAACATTGCGACCAATAGCGCGCCACGTGTTTTCGTTCCAAGTAATTTTTTAAATTGAGGATCTTTTCAGAATTTGTCTTTCAATATGCATTTAAACAGTTTGGTTGTTTGGGGTATCTTCTCAGATAACATAAGTAAGCAGATATTGAAGAGCTTCTAAATTCAATGGAAGTTTCTGAAATAGAAGGGATAAGCGATCACTCAAATGCTGAGCGTACTAAGATCGTGAACAAATATAAAATCAAGTGAATGAAGCTACTCTCCCACCTATTTCAGAAGTGATTCCTGGCGAGTACTCCTTTTTGGATAGCATTCTCTTCTTTCGTCTGAATGAAAATGCAAATTGCGGATTAATTTTTTTGAACATGAAATATCTCATTAGTCCTATCAATATGAACTAAGTCAGACCTTTTCCCCTTCAAAAGGTGAGGTACAAATTATTTTGATATATGCTAATTAGTTCTTGACCCCGATAAAAATTCCAAGTTCACGACCTTGAATCTTTCCACGGTAACTTTTGTAAAAATGATAATATTAATAATATTATCAATTGTGAATGAATGATAATATGAATGATATTATCTCCACATCAACATTAGGACTTCAGAAATGATATATTTGCACAACATTTGCGACTCTATTGGAAAATATTGATACATCCGAACAACATATCGATACGAAGACTTCACGCAGCACTCGAGACGATCAAGACTTGAACAAAATGTTAAATTGGCTTCCTCAGCATCCGCCCTTCCCGAAAATTCATTGATTTTTCTCCTTGAGCACTGGCGCTGTAGGAGATGGAAATATAAACTATCATTTGTGCAGTTAAAAAGGTATCAAGTGTATGTCGAACATGGTTACCGCAAACGAAAATTATGAGTCCATCAAATTCAAACGCTATGCAGCAGTCAACATCAGGCATAAAACAGGAACAATTACCATCAACCCAATAATGCTGTTCCGGAGAATGTGCATAGTGAAGAAATCCGGAAACGCGATGAAGGATTACTTCATATACTTACCCGCTCCATTTTTCCTGTCGCATTTATTGAAAAAAGGTCCACGCCAGTATACTTGAAACCACCACAACATAGGGTAAGTGAGGCTACGCCACGCCCATTCATTGCCTTCGAAAAGAAGGAACCGAGTAATGTCCCTTCTATCGTGAAGAAATGAGGATGTTCAGTGCAAGGAAAGAATAAAACCAAATTCACATGGAAAAAAATGTATTTCACACTGGCAAGGATGAGCCACATAGAGAAGAATTTTCAGCTAATGAAAGAAATGCTGTTGAAACTCCACTACAATACTTCCAAAGAGACTGGAGAGATAGTCATTTTGATCAAGGAAAACGGAACTTGTTCGATGTACTGAAATAGAATGAAAAGCTTAAATCATAACATGGGTGTTGATATTACTTTTGGCCAGCTGTATCAATACTATAGGACTTTTATGAAAAATGGACAACAAAAGTTATTCGCCAATTCTCAGGATCCAGCAACAGTCAACTCACGGATGGAATACAGTGAAGATTCCTAAGCAACAGGTGTTCCGCAAGTAGAGATCTAAAATCTTGATGAAAACTCATGAATCCTGGAGGCCGCGAATCTACAGGGCTCCTCTAACAGGCGAAAACAAAACAAAATATGGATGCAATAATTTGCCGCAGGGAAAGTAAAACCCATGTTAGATGCATGGAATGCAATGTTAATGCACGTCTCACTGAAGAATAAAATTGTTCTTCGAAGTTTCACATCAAATAGTAGGCACAAGTTTCATTGTGTCTGAAATAAAACCCTTGTAACGCAATTGTGTAGAAACTTAAATACTAAAACCCCATCAGGATTATTTTTTTCACAATTTTTCAACTCATCTCATATTCTATAAAATGGGTGGAAATGTCTCCTTTCATTCGAACCATTTGCACATTGTCCATCACAACATTTTGAATCTGATGGACCGCACTGGAATATCCGCAATTTTTCGCTTGTATCACAACCATATACCAAAATTAATTTCTAACAAGATTTTGCTAATAACGATTAAATCAAGCGAAGTGCGACTGTCTGATTGGGACTCAATGAGGTGTAACAGATTTAAACGAACATGTTGATGAGAAATCAATAACAGTTGATGATCAATTTATATTGCTAGGGGTATATTGGATATCTTAATTGAAATATGATGTATTCAGATCATTGGACGTGGGTTATTCATTTCATACACGATTCGAGCCATGTTATATAGAAATATCCAGAAACCAGGAACAAGAAGGGGTAGGAGGCAAGATTTCCATGAGCGCCTGTATCCTATCGTGAAACATTTCTAGGGCAAGGATACTGTTCTATTCAGGAAAGTAATTGATAATTATGTGGAGTATTTTTATATTTATTAACGTCAATACCATATGTCAATAAGTAACTTAGTCTAACTAGATCTATGTCAATTGTACTATACAAAGAGAAAAAAATCATTTATAACACCTTCCCCTTAAATATCAATCATTTACTACTGAAAATGTTACCTATCTGGTCTTCTTAATTGACTTCGTCGTCTCGAAACACGAGCAGTCACATCTCGATTCATTTCACTATCATTGTCAATATTGGACACTGATGTGGGTAAAGAGGGAGCGTCTATTAATGAAGATCATGGTATTACAGAAACAGTTTATGCAATATTCTGCCCGGAAGCACTTCCATCTTTTTTCAATTGATCAGTATGTCTTTTCCATTTAATACCGCCATCAACTTCTACAATATAGGTCCTTCCACCAAGTACTTGATGAATCTTTCCCTAGCACCAATTTTGTGCATTTTTACGCTAATGTTTGACCCACACCTTCTCACCCTGAGGAAAAATGGTATCCCTTCTCTTCAATGAAGATTTTTCCATACGAATTTGTTTTTCTCTCACTACATCCTCAGTTGGTGACAATATTGAATCAAATTTGACAGAACAGCAGTTATTCGAAGCAGAATATCGTTTGTCATAATTACGGCCCCTCGATTGTCCTCGAGAATGTCCTGCTGCATATTGATGGGATCCTCTTGAATTCACCCGAGCCGAAGATCGTTCGTGCTTGTTGAAATATAGTTTCCCAACTTCCCCCAATGAAGATGATGTCGTAGGTGTTTTATTTATAGTTGTTCGCCGTGATTGTTCAGCCAGTGCTGACTCTTTCACCAAAGCAATACTCATAATCTTGGACATTGATAAACTATCCTTACTGGCATTTTCTTCGAATAACTTATCCATTATTTTATTTTCTCCCATTCCAATAACGAAAATATATCTCATGACTATGTCTAACATGGCCGGACTGAACTTGCAGTTGACCGCCAAACTTTAAACCTTAGCTGCCCAGTCGAAAACCTTTTCGTTAGTTTCTTTTCTGGCGTTGTAGAACTTTAAACGTTCGGCAAACACTGATTTTACCACAGAAAAATGTAAAAGTAGTAGTTCATTCAATTCTGCAGAACTCTTCTCCTTGGGTGCTTCAGGTATACATGAATTCTTCAGAAGTACATAACATTCTTCATTCAAAGTATTCAAAAGAATAGCTCTTTTCCGTGCTTCTTCTGTGATATTGTTCGCCAGGAAGAACTGGTCCAATCTCTCTGAGAATACGCCAAAATCGAAAAGATTTGGATCAAATGATCCCCAAAAACCCAACAACGCACTGCTCATTTCCCTTACTTTTTGTGTGACAAAGTGTTGAAATGTGAGTTCTGTACTGTATTCCCGTCGCCAATGTTCTATTTAGGAAAGTATTTGATAATTATGTGGAGTATTTTTATATTTATTAACGTCAATACCATAAGTCAATAAAGAACTTAGTCTACCTGAATCCTTGTCAATTGTAATATAGAGAGAGGAAAAAAACATATATAACAGATACCGTCACTTGTCAGAAGTCAACAGTTGTTTCTTCAACGAATTCTGGATTCTTTACAGCAATTCATTTCCAACTGTCGCACTATTACTATGTACCAAGAAAATTGTTATTCTCATTATTTTGAGCATCATTCAGGTTCCTTTTTCTCTATATTTTCTTCACTAATTTTATTATGTCGTCTGTTATGTTTGTGTTTCATCGTCTGTCCCTTGATGCAAAGTCCGTTATAATTCAAAGAGCCTTCATTCATGTGCTCTCAATACAATACAGTTATCATGCATTTCATTTTTAGATATTTCATAATTTGATTCCCCAGCTTTTTTGCTAAGAACTTTTATGATTTATTTTAAATCTTGAGTTCTTCTGTCTTCCATGTTAGGAGAGCGCTATCTTCGTAACATAAGATACTGCCTAAGTGATTTCCTATTCATCATCCCAATGTACATTTTTGAATTTACACTTCTTCAGGCGCGTTTGGTTGAGAGTAGAACTGAGTGGTGCGCGTGTATACCGTTACAAATATCTTACAGTATGAAGTTAGCCAGAAATGGGGCCCAGATTGTGGTCTAGGAATGAGTGATACCTGAATTTCCTTGGAACAGGTACTCACTTTTCCTGTTTCAGAATACTCGAAGTATCTGCCCAAACATCAAGGCCACGTGACGTACTCGCGAATCGCCATCCTCGTACTCTCTCAAATATTTAAGTACGTACTCGGTCCTCTGTAGCGCCGGCACCACTTGTTCGTTGCATTTCTTTGTCGAAGGTTGTTTTGGAGTGCAAATTGAGTACGTGAAATTTCGAGAGTTCATAATCGTGTGTTTTCATTAAGTTTTCAATCTGTTGTTTTTATTTTGAGAATTTATATATACAGGGTGTGTCTGTGAGTATGAGTTTTGTTTTCAAATGGACTGTGAGTTTTGTTGCTGGACAAACTGCTACCGCTCTTGAAGTTTGTAATAAAACCAGGATGGTGACTTCA
>JAFIRS010007551.1:0-24025 GCA_018342105.1 Gonioctena quinquepunctata | reverse complement strand
GCTTCAGGGTGTTTCGTCTGACATATTTTGATGATTGATTTTCACTATTTTTTGGGGCAATCTTTTTCGGAATATTGTGGGTATTTCCGTAAGTTTACGTTTGGTTAAATTTGGTTTATAGTATTCCGGTCCCACCTCCGTTTTGTTTGGGGAGCAGTCTGTGTACCATTTTAAATTGGCCCTTTTTGAGATCCTGTTCAAGCTTTACTAATGATGTGTTTAGTGATGGTGTTATCCAACTTTTGCAATGAATATATTTTTGTTTGAACTTTTACGATAACCCCTCAATAAGAAAACTAATTTAAAAAAAATAAGATTCCCTCCAAAACTTCTGTTTCACGGCCCCCAAATTTGGACGAATTTAAAAAAAAAATCGGAGAACAAAACCAAAAAAAAAAAACAAATTGAATTTTTTTCCCCGAATCAAATCGGGTAAGAAAAAATTTAACAAAAGGAATACCGGCGCCCGTGAAGGCCGGGGGTAATGGGGAAACGGTGTTTGAATGGGGGTGGCTCGTTCCAACTATCTTTTTATTTTTTTTTAAAAAAATCAAAACATTTTCTTTTTTTGGTTAGTCCGAAAAAGTTTTGGAAAAAAAAGGATCAAAAAAAAAATTTTTTTATATGGGGGGTTCCCCGGAATATATTTTTTAAATTTTCATATATACTTATATACTTATTCATTTTTAAATATAAGGGTTTTAAATTGTCGGAATTGCCCCCGTTTTTTGATGCCATTAAAAAGGAATTTTTTTTTTTTCGATGCCGAAAACAAAAAAAGTTGATGTGGGTTTTAAATTCATTGATATTTTTTCAATGGAACACTTATTTTTTCCCATGCATTTGTTTCTTAATAACATTCTCAACAACAGAGCTCTTTTTGACTTTTTTCGTGAAGGTGAAAATAAGACAGTTGTATTAATAGGAAAATTTATCGTTTTGTACAAATACCAAATAGCTTAGTGGTTCAAGAGTGGTGCGACATGATACAGGTTCACGAGTTCACATCCCAGCTTATTTTCTATTAGAACAAAATATTGTTTTTATAAGTACAAAAAAAGGGTGTTGGACAATCATGAGGTTTTATTCCAAAACAAAAAAATTTTTTTTGTATCATGGTGAAAGAAATAAAATTTCCACATAAGTCGCCATTTTCCACTTTAGGAAGAAAGGTGATATGAGCTTTGTTGTTGAGAATGTTATTACGAATCGAAATGGATGAAAAATATAGGTGCCATTGAAAAATATCATTTTATGAAAATTAAAACGCGACTGTCAATTTTTTTTTGTTTTCGGCATCAACCACTAAAAATGCTACCAGTTTGCCCATTTAACCGAAATCGTAACATCAATAATAACGGAGTTGGCAATGGTGCCGACTTAATTTGGAACACCCTGTATACATATTTACATATATATATATATATATATACATATATATATATATATATATATATATATATATATATATATAATTTTCGGATTGTAGTAAAATTTTGGGAGTTTTCTATAACTCAACTCAATAATAACGTAATGCATGAAACACATCTGATAATAATATAACTAGCACTATAAGGGTGTCCCTATTCCTCTTCCTCCATCAGAATGAAGGGTCAAATACCCTGTATTTCTATAACTTTTGTTCCTAAAAGCCTTCGTTACAAGTTGGGCCCTCAAAGTACAAAATGAAAAATGTTTTTCTTTGATAACTTTGAAGTGAATATTCAAAATCATCTGAATTTCAGGATTGACTAAACAAAATGAATTTTCATGAGCTTTCGCAGGAGTCAGTTGTTTTGCTACAAAATCAGGAACGGATATCCCCGATGGTCCACACCCCAAACCTTGAAATGACCGGGATTTGTAAATATGTTTTAACAAAACAAGGTTACCTGGACAATTCCCTGAATAAAAGTACTCGTGTGGACAATCGATCGGAGCAACGATTTTTGATAAAAATGCATTTTTGTTCGACGACATCCAACCTGAGATGTCTACCATTATTCGAAAATATTAATTTGTAATAAAAATAGAAATGATAGGTAGAATGTTCATAACGAATTTTCATCATGCAAACACGTTTATTTCTTTCTACAAGGTGTTTTTGTCATCTGTGGAAGAAATTCATATGTAGCCGTTTTTGTAGTTTATTCGTTTGCTTTTTATTAGTAATTTCTGCCAATGTACGTTTTTTCAGCTAAATTTATCTTCGGGTTAAAGATTTTCTCCCATGAAATTATACTTATCAGTGAAACTCCTCAACATTTAAGCTGTGAATACGAATTTGCAACATCCAAATGTCGAGTTTCATGAGATTCAGATAACACAACACGAAACGTGCTTATTCCACGCGTACATACAAAAATATGGACTGAATTCGATATTTCATAGTGGAGAGCTTAGTTCAAAACACCACGAATCTACATAACTTGATATTTCATTTGAAAACATATCTACAGTGTGAATGAAACTTTCAATTTTTTGTTTACGACTTCATTTTAGCATATTTTGTATTATCCCTGTTATAAATGTTGTTGAATTAACGTTAGCATTAGTATTTCTATGGTGAAAATTATTCATTCATTTGATGTCGTTGAGTAAAACTGCATTTTTATTAAGAATCGTTGCTCCGATCGATTTTCCACAGAAGTACTTTTATTCAGGAAATTGTCCAGGTAACCTTGTTTTGTCAAAACATATTGACAAATCCCAGTCATTTCAAAGTTTTGGGGTGTGGACCATCGGGGGTAGTCCGTTCCTGACTTTGTAGCAAAACAACTGACTCCTGCATGAAAGCTCATCGGAAGAATTCATTAGTTTAGTCAATCACCAGAATTTAGATGATTTTGAATTTTCACTTTGAAAGTTATCAAAGAAAAACATTTTTCATTTTGTAACTTTGAGGGCCCGTAACTTGGTAACGAAAGCTTTTAGGAACAAAAGATATATGAAATACTGATGATATTTTGACCCCATCTATACATTACCAAGAGAAAAAGAGAAAGTCCAGGGACACCTGTATATACAAAAAATTTCAAGATCCTTTATTTGACAATGTAGTGGTATCCAATCCCTAAGTCATATTTTTTCAAACCAGACTTGATGTATAAAAAACGGAAATTTTGCAAAACAAAAAATTATGTGCCCCATCACTTATGTTTCTCATTTTGAATAGTTGAATAAAATAAACGTTTGAAAAAAATAATCAAAATCATTCCATTGATTCGCCTATGTACCCATTTCCCAAATTTTCAGAATCGTGCAATTTCTATTTTTTGTTAAATATATCGCTTCGAAATCTACCATGAATTTTATCGAATACACATACCATCCGGTAATATTCATATCCCCTCTGAGAATTGTTTTATATAATGATATTCACTACATCTGGTAGGGGTATGAAATCAATCTCTGTTTTCAGAAATGTATCGTTATATTTGGGCAAGTCAAAATGAAACTTCAACAAAAAACCAATGTAAGTGTAATCGTAAAAAATGTACATGCACGAAACGATTTGAATTAATCAAAACATGAGTGAGTCTACACTACAATCACTGCCTATTTAGTGGATTTTCAGAAGACTTTTGCCACTCTTTGAAAACCATTTCCTTTAGTTGCGACAAGCGTAAGCCATTGTTGTCCTTCTTCAGCTCTTTCGAGTCGTTTGTTCCTCAAAAGCAGCATAAGCCGCTTTCATTCTCCTCTTTCAAGTGCTTGTCAACTATTTTTTTCCTTTGCCCAACAGGGCAATAGCTTCTCCAACTGAACTAGCTCCTTCCTCTCTTTGGGATCCTGTTAACATATCCGGCAGAGGAAACTCTAACTGTGTCTTAATTCCATTTTCGGTTTTTTTCGTTTCACCTCGATTTTGAGCTTATTTGAGCACGTGTCATTTTCGGTACGTGGCCTTTGAGAATTTCATCCATTTCACTGCTAAGCAGTGCCTTCACTTCTGCTTTTCTCTGAAGAGTTTGCCTTTCATCTCACCTCTTCTTTTTTCTGTTGTTTCTTGAGTAAGCGTTTGTCTTGCTTTCCAGTGATCATCTTCTGATAATCCTATTTTTATTCGTTAATGCTTCGGCTTTGTTTGTTTCTTTTTTTCTCATGCTGCTGCAGCTTTCGTGTTTTCACCTGAGAATTTTTTTCGGCATCTCCCGGTGAGATTTTTGATATGCTTGACATTGTGACATTTGGTTCGATGTCGACAACTAGTTGTCAACTCAGTGTCAATCGCGGTCAAAGGTTAGTGTGAGATGCAGGGTGTCCAAAAAGTATTGATGGGTTTCAGGAAGGCTCATTCAATATTCGGTAAATTGCCCTTCATCACTACGAAAAACTGCAAAAATAATCATAATTCCTTCAAGATACTCATTAAATATTATGATTTTCACAAATATATATATATTTTTCAATTTCTTTATTGTTTAAAAAATAAGAAAAAGCTTTTGTCTTGAAATCAATGATCAGTTATATACGGTAATGAACATTTGGGACGATTTTATGGAGGATACATTTATTTTTCGAATGAGCCCAAGTACAAAAACTATTGTTATTCATCAGTTCCATGCATTTGTTTACAAAAATCGATGTTTCCTGTATTTTATTATCTTTTATGACTTATATCTCATTAACTATCGGAGATACAATAGACCTACAAGATGATTTATCAATAAGTAATAGAATTATCTACCGAAAAAAATTTGTACCAAAAATAATTGTGTAACCCGGTCATTTATGATTGATGGTTGACTTCCATTCACTTTTTTCAACCTTCTTTTATTTTTATGTGATCCATTTATCACTTCTCAGGATCCAAATCCAATTCTCAGGTAGCAGGATCTGCAATCCATCTGCTCTCAGAAAACAGCTTGTTCTTTTTTTTCGGCACTAATCTAGTATTTTTTTCGGTACACAGCCCTATAAGATAGACACTTGAAAGGATAGACCCTCAATTTCCCCACCTTGTGTATATATATATATATATATATATATATATATATATATATATATATATATATTTTTTTGTGTTCTTTAGGATACAAAGTTATGTTCAGCTGAAGAGAAATAAAAGAAGAAGTTTAAGTTGGTACATATATTAAAACCAAGAGTTACAATCTCAACTTGTTGGAAAACAAATTCAACGATACAAATCTCTACATTTTTTACAAGACAGTATTTGAGCTTATAAGAGTTTAGTTTATGGCGTAATCGCCTCTGCTTTCAAATCTAATTTAATAAAACTATTTAAAGTGTTTCTGAAATAATGGATTCTGGACTAAATAAACAAGTGACCGGAACATATATGTATTTCTAAGATTGTTGGATCCCCAAAATATATTGCCGGTACATTTTGCAGGAATATCGATAGACATCTGTAATTGCCAATTGAGAGAATGAAGACTATAGTACATTTACCATACCCAACCAATGACATTTGACCTAGTAACCGGTCGTCCTTATTTTGTGTGCACTCATAATAGATCAACCCGTTACCATCCTCCTTCACTCTTTCCAGTACGTTCTATATATATATATATATATATATATATATATATATATATATATATATATAGAGAGAGAGAGAGAGAGAGAGAGAGAGAGAGAGTTTGTATATATGCGTAAAGCCGGGATCCATGACTTTGCAGAGAGTAACATTGTAGTACTGTAAACTTACTCCTTTCGAACATTTCTCAATTGAGCTATCGGATAGTCACATCGTCATACGATCAATTGATTACTACAACTCCGGACAAGAATGTCTTGGTGATTCCCCTGATTCAACTGCTTTAATAAAAGATATGTTCCCCATCTTTTGACTGAGAGACGCTTCCAATATCTAATTCTTTTGATAAAAAATCATACATTGCTCTTTAAAAAGAATGTTGTTAATTTATGTATTGGATGTTCGAATGAAATATACAGGAATACAATTTATCAGTCTTGGATCATAACCAACTTCCTCTAGAATTTACTCCCGACAACATGTGAGAATTGTTTAAATTGCCACCACCGATGGATTTGCCCTGACTTCGGCTTAGTGACCAGCCTGCCTCGTTTTGGGTGCACCCGTAATAACAAACCGTTACTTTCCCGATCACTCTTTTATTTAATAGTTTGGCAAGGGGTAAAACCGGGATATATTAATTTATGGCAAGAAGTAACATTGGGACCAGATAAACATACTCTGTTCCTCTATGTCACAGTTGTGCCCAAAAGGTTTATAAAACTAATACTTTACTCGAAGCTACGGTCAGATCCAGACCAATTCAACTGAAGAAAGCTGACTCCATAAATTATAATTTTACTGATTTGAGCGTGATACTAAATGACTGATGATTTGTATTCTTAGAACTTTTTATCGAACTGGTATAAGCAACCAGAGACCTAGAGTTAAGATTCAGGACTTATTTGACTTTAATGGTTACGGACCCGGATTCTCTAGAGGTATTTGGACTGGTGTGGTTGCTTCCATCGTGTGGTAGGACTTCCTTCCGTCCCTTCAGCCGGTACTAAGGGGGAAAGTCTTCAACTGGAAGATGTATCAGCCTCGAATGCTTGAGCTCGACTGCCTTTAGGTTGATTCTGGTCTCGCTTCTATAGGAAAAGGATCGTATCCAGAGAGACAGATTTTGTTTCTGAGAATTCCAAAATGACCGACTGGAGCTTGCCAATTTTCGAATTTTCCGAATGGATTAGCAATCTGAAACTTGCATGAAAGTGGTCTAAGATTGTACAATAAGAACTAGGTTTCCCTTCGGAAAGAACACCGCATTTAACAAATTTCAGCTATAAAGTTTGGTTTTTGACGTCTTGTTGATGTATATTCATGACATTTTCTACTTTGAAACTCTAATTTTAGTTCTCATGCTCTGTGAGATGGGTAAAAGGCATATCAGCTTGATGAGAGAAGTGTATTATTTATTGGAGTAGTAGAAAAATATTCTAGGTAGATGACAGGGTAGCGTAGAAGTTGAAATGTCTTAAATTTTTTTATTTAAGATGTGGAATTAGTAGAGAGACATTATAGAAAGATTGCAGGGTAACGTAGGAGTTGGAAGTAGCCCCTACATGCTTATAAAGTTCCAAGATTCGTTTTTTCTACCTGAAAAGTTACTATTATTTGATCAGCTTGATTGATAAAGTATATTTTTTTCAGCAGAGAAATCTTATTGGAACACTACAGGGTATTGTTGAAGTTGAGTTGAATACCTCCATCTCTATGGGTTCTTGTTATCGGAAATCTTTTCTTGGAAGTACAGATGATGATTCTAACTACCAGCGTGGTATGCTCTTCTTCTGAATGATATTCCACCATAAGACGATACTCTGATGTTTTCCATAGTTGACTTTAGAAAACTAATTGGATTATGAAAAGGACACAACCCCTACCCACCAAGATCAAGGAATTTATGTAATCAAACATGACCCTGGGTCAAAATGTCTCCATTGTTTGAAAAATACATGAATTTCTATTAATAATCATCCGATTCCGTTTTATTTTCTCATTTTTAGTCTTATATTTGCTAATATATTATTATTCATCCTACGGATATTTACCTGTTCAAATCATTTGAGACAGGAATATCAGCTAGTGTGTTTAAATTTACATGATTTTATAATAAAATCATGCAATTTATTAATTTTTTGCAGATATGTTTATTAAATTTTATCAATTTTTAATATATCGTTTGTATAATTACTTTCCTAATTATCTTCTGACCTTAGCAGCAGCTATTAAAAATTAAAAAAAATATATTAAAAAATATTATAACGAAAATATATTATTGAATATAAATATGAGAATTAAATTGGGAAAATAAAACAAAACTGAGTAGAAATCAGATGATTGTTAGAAGTGCATGTATTTTTCAAAGTATTAGAGTTATTGGGTTGGTCAGGAATTTTTTTGTTAGATAATTTTTTTGTTAGAATCGTTTCGAAGGTATCCCGAATAGCATTTTTAGTGGACGGAAAACTTTGAGGTGTTTGACCAAAACCACTCCAAAATGGGGAACACTTTTTTGGTGGCCGCTTCGTTCCGATCTACGTTCCTAGATCTCAGATATCCACATTCCATCCACGCTGATCAAGAGAAATTGTCTATTGAAAACGCACAACCCATTTCATTTTCAATAAATATTATTCACGTTTCAAGTAACAGCTAAAACAAACTTTTTGTAAACCACAATAAAATAATATGAGAAAAGCTTTCGTCATCGCGTCCACAGTCACTTGATAGTGAATTTTGAAGGTAATTGTAACTTTGTAGTGACTTTCATTGAATGCGAACTGTAGCAATCACTCATGGAGATAGCAAGAACGTGGCAACCATCACCACATATCACAATGTGCCTGCCACATTGAAGGTTTGATGGAAGTTACTGAAATGTCACCGAAACTATCATACTCAATTGAAAGTGATTGTGACTTCTAAGTGATATTTGAGTGGTACAGGATGGTTACCGCAACGGTTATTTTCCACTTTCAAGTTTGAAAACTTTTAAGGTGATTCTGCTTAGCGGCCTTAATGTTTCAGACACCTCCATTGACACTAACAATTTATAGAACTGTAGAGTGGCTACCGTAGATGGGAATTACGTGACTACAACCATGCAAATTTAAATTTTTTGCTATTCTTACGTATAGTGGTGGATTTAGTGGTCATTACGTAATAACCACCGAGTCGAAGTTACAGTATCAGTTTTCGTCACTATGATGCAGCTTGGGATGAGGCTGTATCTTCAATAGTTAATAAGATATAAGTCATGAAAGATCGGAAAATACAAAAAAACATTGATTTTTATAAACAAATGCATGTAACTAATGATCAACAATTGCTACAAACTTGTTTTTGGGTTCTTTCGAAAGATACATTTATTTTCTATGAAATTTTCTTATATAGCCGTTAATAACTAAACACATGGAATGGCCGCTTTGATTTTTGAGTATTTACGTACCAAAATGAAAAATGCTTGAAAATAAAAAAGTGATTTTTTCACATTCAATTACATATTGTTTTTTTAATTTCCTTTGAATCTGAAAAACTATAAATATTTTCGAGAAATATTTATAACAAATTGTTTATTCAATAAACAGATTGAATATGAATTTTTTATATCTTGTAGATAACCGCTAATCATTAATTTTAGGAAAAACACTTTTTATTAACATTCTGTTCATTCAATACAAAATAAAAAGATGTTTTTAGTCAATTAAAAAACAAGTATTATTTTTATAATCATATTTTTTTTGCAATGGAATAGCAAAAAAATGAGAAACATTCTCAACTGAGAATGTTTCTCTTTTCAACATGAATACCCCACAAGAGGTTATCTTGACGATGGAAGATAGTGACTAAGGTTTATCTTTCAGTCGCAGATGATTCCATATCTGATTTTATGAACATCCTGTTTATATTTTCAACAAATCAAGCAAAAAAATATATTTTAAAAATTTAATTAGTGCTAAAAATGTAATCGAATGTTATGTAATAGCCTTTTTATATCTTAAAACAGTGATAAAAATAAATTTCATTAAAAAAAAACTTTTATTATTTTTTTTAATATTGTTGTTACTTAAATAATTCATAATTGATAGGTTATAACAATTAAAAATACCGCAAGTTCTCCACGAAGCGAAATGATTTCAGGAGTTTTTGTTCTTCTTCTAATGTAAACGAGAACTCTAAAAAATAGTCAATTAGCAATATGCGCATTTTATGAAAAATCTGTGAAATAAAATAATAATTAATAAAAAAACCTTTTCAAAGACAAGCTTTTATTCAAGTGCACTAAAAAGTAAATCAGTGTATTATGATACATGTGTATAAGTGAGTAACGAGTTTGAGGGCACGACGCGGAGCGGAGTGCCTCAACGTTGCAAGTGCTTTAAAGGCACTCATACACGTGTATCATGCGCTATTTTTTACTATACCTGCATCATTGCTACAATAACAAATCTGGGAATGAATTTTAGATCACGATAATGTTCCTTATATTTTAATACATCTAATCGGGTATGTAATGGACATCTGATGTCAGATCTTGTTGACATGGATATAGCTTATTTGACAGTTCATATGATTGATATGGAAGTTAAACTTGTTTTTGTTATCATGGCGTGTTATCATAAACATGGCGTGTTTTAATCTTGAGATTTCTTACGATTTTAAGTTCATAAAACAAGGATTATGATGCAGATAGGATAAAAAATAATGGCTTTAGATGTGTGACGTAGGTTATTCCGTGAGTTATAGATTCAAAAGCTTGTCGCGCAAAGTTTTCAGTTCGAATGCAAAAGCGACAAGCTTTTGAATGACGGAATGACCTACGTCACTCATCCAAAACAATTATATTTTACTTTTTAGTGCATTTGAATAAGAGCTTATTTTTTGAAAAGGTTTTTTATTGATTATTTCATTTTTTACTCATTAGTACTTAAGTACGCCTTAATCTATGCATTTTTGTTGGAGCATCGTTATTATGAGGCCTCTTTACTGTAAGTTCTGAGCTATCTAGTCCTTCAATGAGGAGACCATCTAAAAATTAACTCATCCGTCATCTTGGAGTTGCCATCTTCAATTTATGAATATTAACTAAAAATCACAAAGCTTTGACTGAATTCACAATCTCTGACCCCAAAAACCCCGACTTACCAATTTTGAATCGACTCGGGCCATAATTACAAATATCGTCCGCCATCTTGAATTTGTGAATTTTGATAATCCTAATCTCCAACCCGGGAAACCCCTACATACAAATTTTGAATAGAATCGGACCATAAACACAGAGATCACCGGCCATCTTGGAGCCGCCATTTTGATTTCATGAATTTTGAAGAAAAATTCACAATTTTCGACCCAGAAAACTCCCACTTACTAATTTTAAATCGAATCGGGCCATAAACCTAAATCTCGTCCGCCATCTTGGAGCGCCATTTTGTTTTTTTCTATAACAAAAATTCCATGAGCCGCCATTTTAATTTTGACAAAAAAATTCATAATTTCTGACTCCGATAACCCCCAAATACAAATTTTGAATAGAATCGAACCATAATCACAGAACTCGTCCGCCATTTTGTTTTTTTTTTCTGCCAAATTTCAGCTTAATCGGGTATCGGTAAGTGCTACAGAAATATATTACAAATACATAATGACATACGAACGAAGCAAGTTGAATAAAGTTGTGTAGATTTTTTCAAATTTTCAGATTAATCTTTGATACTATAAGGCCCGGTTGTTCAATCGAGGATGACCAAGTGATTTGGCTTAAACCAGGATTACCAATTTTGTTTCAGTTGTTCAATACGGGTTTATGAGATAAACCTAGTTTAACCATGGTTTAAGTTAATCTCATGAATTCGGGGGTTTAGGGAGATAATTTGCCGATTCTAACCTATTTGATTGTTTGACATTTCAATAGACATTGACTATTCTGAAAATTATTATTGTGTGGAATATTTTTGTTTTATAGCCGACTGCAAAGATGTTCCTAGATATAACGGACGATTTTTTTGAAATTTTTGATATTATTGCCCCAAGAAGAAAGATACCCGTATTCAGATAATGTACCGTAATTTCGGGTGACTTTGGCTCATTTTCAGAAATAGACATTATCAATTATAAAAAATGTAAGCCTTTTTTTTTATCGGATTGATTTTTCGTGATTCTATTGTATACCTGCAACATTGTATTCGATTTAGGAGTCATTTGCAACCAAATTCAACTTGCATAAAATTTGTCTCAACTAGCAATGTTTTTTTACTCATTTATGATTATTAAAAATGAAATAACGTTTTTATGGGCAAATTTATTTTGCTTATTTTATCCGTCGGATTACTTTTAAATCACCCAAAATTTAAGCCATGGGTCAAAGCCAGCCCTCAATATGCGGGTGACTTTGCACCCATTTTTTTTTTTATATATCCACATAAAGTTTTAATCACATTAATAGCTAAAATGGAAACTTTCTCAATTAAATATTAATAGAAAGATTTTTTCTGTGAATTGAAAAAATCCACGATAAAAATTAGTTATTTTTTGTGAATGCCTAACAGAAAACAACTACTTCCCGGCTAAAGCCACGCTGGATATTGACTACATCTGATAGATATTCTGGAAGGACCTAACAAAAAAAAAATCTGAAATTGAAAATTTGCATTTTCATTCAGATAGTTATTATTTTTTATGATTTTCATTCAGTCTCAATTTGAAAGAGTGGTCAAAGATCAATATTTTGGTATATAATACCAATTTATTTTTTAAAATTAATCGTAGACTTCTTTGAATTCAAGTAAAAAGTCACCTTAAATTACGGTACCTAGCATTTGGAAGAATGGACAGAAGGATGATTTTGAATAGATTTCGCTTGCCTAAAGAAACGTCCGCAACTAACAGAAATACAAAAATCCCCCCTCACTACAAAGGCAAAATCGTAACAAAAAATAAACTTCCAAATAAAAATCAAATCTTGTTTTTTCATACCAAAACGGTTGACATAAAACCAAAATTAAATCATCACAAATGCAAAATGAAAACTACATGATCTGTTCTCGGAATCTAAAGCAAATGTTGATTTATTGATGGTTGATGAGTTATGTTTCAAAGATAATATTTGTTTATATACCCTCAATCATATGGGTTTTCTTTTAGATTTACTCCTCCTTTGTAGTTCCAGGGAAAGTTGGTGTTTTTCTTTCATGTGTATTAATTTCAACTTGTGTTCTTCGAATGATCGTTTTTGTAAATCTACAAAATCTGCTTTGGACAGAGCCCAAGTAGAAATTTTGTCCTTTATTGTTAAGATGCTATTCCTTTTTTTTGGGACCTCTGCAGATGGTATTGTATTCATTACTTAATATAGCCCACTTCAATTTTTGCGAATTAGTAACTGCGTCCCTTTTTTTACGAGTGAAATTATGAGTAATTTTTTTCTTAAGAGACGCCTAACAATTTATATAATACACTTGACTGTTTTCGATAAATTTTTCTGTATACTTTTGACAAAACTTCGAATTCTTAGGTTAAGTTTGATTCAATGTTGATGTTTCTGAACGGTCGAATGAAGGTACAAGGGAAAAGTGTTGCCAACATATGAAAACAATGAGTTAAGGAATCCAGGATTAGTTTTCATTGAAAATGCATAACGTTCTAATCCATAGTTAATTAATAATCCGAGTTTAGATAATCAACGGTTTAAACTCGCATTGAACAACCGGGCCTAAAAATCTATTTGGGTCGGCCGGTTTCAAGGCAACCTACACTCTCGTACATTTCTCTGCGAATCCAATGAGCCCTCACACGTATTTTGATTCGCAATTCGCAGTAGCAAGAATTAACACGTTTTTGAACTTGTGAACCAGTTTATATAAACATGATGGTAATATTCACATGTAATAGTAGGGAATTGTTTGCAATATGTTTTTTATGAAGTAGTAAAATTACACGATTTTTTACCCTAAGTCGAATGAAACCATTGTGGATTGGTAGCGTAATAAGCGAAGTGAAAAAAAAATAGAACGTAAATATTTTGAAATATTTATGTCTTTTTAATTTTACATTTTTTACATATTTGGGACTTAAAAAAATAAAAAATGACTTAAATTACTATTCTTTATATGTGTTAGGCCCGGTTGTTCAATGCGAGTTTAAACCATTGATTATCTAAACTCGGATTATTAATTAACTATGGATTAGAACGTTATGCATTTTTCAATGAAAAACTAATCCTGGATTCCTTAACTCATTGTTTTCATATGTTGGCAACACATTTTTCCGCTTGTACCTTCATTCGGACCGTTCAGAAAGAATCAAACTTAACCTAAGAATTCGTAGTTTTGTCAAAAGTATACAGAAACATTGATCGAAAACAGCCAAGTGTATTATATAAATTGTAAGGCGTCTCTTAAGAAAAAAATTACTCATACACACACACTTAAAAAAATTCCAAGATATTGTAGAATGTAAAAAACGGACGCAATAACTAATTCGCAAAAATTAAAGTTTGGGCTATAATAAGTAATGAATACAATACCACCTGCGGAGGTCCCAAATAAAAAGGAATAGCATCTTAACAATAAAGGACAAAATTTCTGTCCAAAGCAGATTTTGTAGATTTACAAAAACGATCATTTGAAGAACACAAGTTGAAATGAATACACATGAAAGAAAAACACCAACTTTCCCTGGAACTACAAAGGGAGGAGTAGAATCTAGAGAAAACCCATATGATTGAGATATATAAACAAACATTATCTTTGAAACATAACTCATCAACCATCAATAAATCAATATTTGCTTTAGATTCCTGAGAACAGATCATGTAGTTTTTCATTTTGCATTTGTGATGATTTAATTTTAGGTTTTTATGTCAAACGTTTTTGGTATGAAAAATCATGATTTGATTTTTATTTGGAAGTTTATTTTTTGTTGCGATTTTGCCTTCGTAGTGAGGGGTGATTTTTTGTATTTCTGTTAGTTGCGGACGATTTCTTTAGGCAAGCGAAATCTATTCAGAAATTATTCTTCTGTCCATTCTTCCAAATGCTAGGTACCGTAATTTCAGGTGACTTTGGCTTACTTGAATTCAAAGAATGTCTACGATTAATTTGTAAAAATAAATTGGTATTACATACCGAAATATTGATCTTTGACCACTCTTTCAAATTGAGACTGGAATAGAAAATCAATAAAAATAATAACTATCTGAATGAAAATGCAAATTTTCAATTTCAGATTTTTTCTTTTAAGTTAGGGTCCTTACATTTTTTATAATTAATAATGTCTATTTCTGAAAATGAGCCAAAGTCACCCGAAATTACGGTACATTGTCTAAATACGGGTATCTTTCTTCTTGTGGCAATAATATAAAAGAATTCAAAAAAATCGTCTGTTATATCTACGAACATCTTTGCAGTCGGGTATAAAACAAAAATATTCAACACAATAATAATTTTCAGAATAGTCAATGTCTATTGAAATGTCAAACAATCAAGTAGGTTAGAATCGGCAAATTATCTCCTTAAACCCCCGAATTCATGAGATTAACTTAAACCATGGTTAAACTAGGTTTATCTCATAAACCCGTATTGAACAACTGAAACAAAATTGGTAATCCTGCTTTAAGCCAAATCACTTGGTCATCCTCGATTGAACAACCGGGCCTTAGGGTGTTTCCCTCAAGGTTGACCAGATGTAATCGGCTAACATATTTTTATCTCAAAAACCTTGGTACCTCTCTCCAAACGACTTAAAATCATGATGAAAACGTTCACCATGTTCACTTACGCTTCACAGGTTATCAGGGAAAAAATCCAGGTGTGAATGAAGAAAATGAATTTTTAAAGACATGTTGACTCACATTTTGTGGTAATTCTTCAATGAATTGGATACAATTTCTTCAGTCATTTGTTTTATTGCTGTCCAAAAAAATTTCAACAACGGCTTTAAAAGAATCTTTTTCACACTGGATAAGTGACGGTCAAAATGATTATCCTTCAACATCCATCTTATGTGAGGACCCACAAAGATTCCTTCTTTTAGTTTAGCATCAAAGAGATGAGGATCTAAAACACGGATTTTGAATAGACAAAAGCAGATTTTTTTTTGTCAAGTGCCATAACAAAAATGTCCATCAATCCTAGTTTGATATGAAGTGGTAGTAGTATCACATTTTTCGGATCAATCAAAGGATCAATTGAACATTCTGTTTGTTTGGCATGTATTCATTTCGTACAGGCCATTCTTTCTTTATACCGGGTGTCCGCGGAAGGTGGCTCGCCCCTATAACTTTTTTGTTTTCGGAGATAATGGAGTGAAATTTGAAGAATCTGTTTAATGTATGAAACTGCATTTTTTGACAAGTAACTCAACTTCATGCAAATTCCGGATTCACCGGAAGAGACATATACTTTCGATTTTTAAATGGGACATCTGGTATATTTTCAGTTTTTTGGCTCCATATGACATTCAAAATACAACTATGTATCATTTGTTAGTGTTTGTAACAGTTTTTTTTTCGGAATAAATTTTTATTCTAGAAATAACTAATTTCAGTCCTAAAATGTTTGTAAAAATACAACTTTACTGTTTTCGATCAAAATGTTTCAGCTATGTGATGTTTGATTTTGAAAAATTTATTACTATTTTTTTTTCAAATGGCAACATGGTGGATCGTCGGGTTAGGAAAAAAGAGCATTTTATTACGAATAATTTGATAACGCACTCTATTAGGTTGTAAGAAAACTTTCGATAAAAAACTATAACGTTAGAACTTTTCTAAAATGAAGTACCTGATGAAAATGAAATAATTATATTGAAACTACCTATTTACATATCTTTAGGGTTACAGATGTTTAAAGTGACCTCCATCTTGATGCTGACAAAGGCGAACTTTTCTTATTGTTGCTCTTACAACGTTTCTCAACTGACTTGGTATAATTCTATGAATAGCTGCCTTTACTTTGTCCTCTAATTCATGTTGTGTGGCAGGAGGTACATCATAAACCTCGTTTTTAATAGATCCCCATAAAAAAATCTAGAGGTGTAAGGTCGGGTGACCTGAAAAGTTTTTTGAAAAGGAATAAATAAAGGTATAAATTGAAAACAACCCTATTTTACCTCGCCGGCCACCTAACTGGACCCATATTTCCAATCCAGTTCATTGTATGTTTCATGCAAATATTCCGTAACTGCCCTCAGGTTGTGTGGTGGAGCACCATCTTGTTGATAAAATAATCCAACTCGATTTATTAATGGAACTTCGACCAAGAAATGCTCAATTTTCTACGTGAGGAAACTTAGATATCTAGCCCCTGTCAGGACACCGTCAAAAATTATGGGGCATAAAATTCTGTCCCCTAAAATCCCAACCCAACATCGGACCAATATCGCTTATTATTTCTGTTGAAATGTCCAAAATTTGTGAAACGGCTTCCGTCAGTATACAGAATTTTATATGGAAATGTGTCATCCTCCAAATATTTTCCAAAGAACCAATGGCAAGTCTCCTTGCATTATCGTTTTGGTACAGGTGCTGATGTAGTTGATATTTAAATGAATGATATTTATGTTGAAAAGGGAAACATTCTCAATTGAATATTGACTAGACAGATTTTTCTGTGAATTGAAAAATCCACGATAAAGGAAGTTATTTTTTGTGTGTGTCTAACAGAAAACAACTACTTCCCCGGCTAAAGCCACGCTGGACATTGAACTACATCTGATAGATATTCTGATTTTATGAACATCCCGTTCATATTTTCAACAAATCAATGATATTTATGTTTCTTCAAAATGTCACCTTCTCTTGCGATCTCCGTGAGTGACGTATTAATATTTACTTGAACGTATGACAGAACATCTATTTCTTTTACTTCACTCACAACGAACGAATCGTTCCCATCATTATCAGGCACATTTCGCATTTTTTTAACCAGTTTTGGAAAATAGTGCCGGGTCGGGTGACGCCGATCAGGATCTCTGTGCATAGAGACGTGCAGCATCGGTTGAATTTTGCCTACGCTCTCCAAAAACTAATAACATATCAACTTTTTCAGTTCTTGTATGAATATTGTTATCTTCCATGATTTTCAAATAATGAGGTACACAATAACTACCTAATTGACTTTGTAGAATAATATGTCGACACGTCAATTTTTACCGCAACAATTTGATGATTTTGTTTCAGTTGTGTTGGTCACAGGCTACTCGATGATTTTAAATCTTATTTTAATCTCAATAAGATTCTTCATTCAACGAAAGTTCTAACGTTATATTTTCAGTTTTTTATCGAAAGTTTTCTTACAACCTAATAGAGTGCGGTATCAAATTAATCGTAATAAAATGCTCTTTTGTTCTAAACCGACGAGCCACCATGTTGCCATTTGAAAAAATATTGTAATAAAAATTTTAAAATCAAACGTCACATAGCTGAAACATTTTGATCGAAAACAGTAAAGTTGTATTTTTAGAAACATTTTAGGACTGAAATTAGTTATTTGAACGTATCCATAGCCCTCTAGAAGCAAAAGCTATTTCGAAAAAAAAATAAAAAAAAACGGTTACAAACAGTAACAAATGATACATGGTTGTATTCTAAATGTCATATGTCGACAAAAAAACTGAAAATATACCAGGTGTCCCATTTAAAAATCGAAAGTTTATGTCACTTCCGGTGAATCCGTTACTTGTCAAAAAATGCAGTCTTATGCATTAAACACATCCTCCAAATTTCATTCCATTATCTCCGAAAACAAAAAAGTTATAGGGGCGAGCCACCTTCCGTATAGTGCTCTTTCCTAGCCCTTGACCAATAAACATAAGAAACAGCAATATTTGGTATAACCGCCTTGCAAACCAAGAAGTATTCCCACAACTATTAGATCTCCGCAAACCTTCCAATTATTGTTCTTCATATTTTATTAGCTGAACTAAAGTTGTCATTGTCTCATACGATTCCTCAGAATTTGCTGCATATCCTATGGAAATAGATGGATTTTTTGTCATTATGTAATAAGACTTTGTTTCGAGGAATCGATGAACAAACGCCATTCTTTGGGATCATAAAACTGACCCATTGATTTATACAGACCACAAACATCACGGCAATATTGATTGATATCCATCATTCGATTCCACAAACTCGGCAAACTGATCACTTCGACTGCGGTAAACAGTCACTTGGGTATCACGAGCTAACAACCTCCATTGCTGAAGCCGTGAAGCAAGCAATTCCGACTTACTTTGAAAGCTGCAGGTCTCTACTGGGTCATTTAATTCACTCTGGGAAATCACGTGTGGTTCACCATCCATAAAAGTACATCCACCAAGATCATCGTCGGAATTAGTGTTCTGGCTTGAAATGGATTCTTCCATTTCAGTCTCCATCTGCTTTGGTTCATTCTCTTAACAATGCAACACAGGTTTTGTGACCGATGTATATTGTTGAAACCAAATGTTTTCGTGAGGCAGAAATAACAGTCCGTAGCGTGATTTGTTGGTTCTCTCCACAACATTGGGACACCGAATTGTAATTTTTTATTTTCTTGAAGCCCAATTAGTTAGTATACTTCTACAATCCTCCGAGAATTGGAAATATTAGAAGTACGCCCGTTTCACTGCTTCTGTGATTGGTCTCTTAGCCTTTCTTATGTTAATTTAACCACAAACATAGCAAAATGTGTTTGGATTTAATGTACACTCTCTTAAAGACAAAAAAATTTAACGCCTAGCAATTATTCCAATACGACTTTAACGAATGACACATTATATATCACGAACAAACGAACGAAACAACATTGCTTCAAAACTTTTTGTGGGTATATTTAAAAAACTTGGCGTGATAAAAATACGTTTCCTATATTTTTGTTATGAGGGGGTAGACATAAAACTAATTCGGTATAACTTATCTTTGGGTAAAAACAATATATTTATTTCTATAAACTAGTGTTATCTAAATGCATATCTATATTCACACTCCCTCCCCCCAAATTGGAGCGCTTGGAACGCCTCTGTTCCTATGTCAAACATTCGAGGTATTGGGAATTCAAAATAACAGATACTTCCCCTGGTGTCGATTTTTGAAAGTATACATTAGTACATTGTTTACTTTTCGAAACATTAATGTTCATACCTAAAACTTGTCAAATCTCTTGTGATTGTTGACATTTAATAAAAAATGAAATTCTTGTTTACCTGGTGAATGTTCTGTTGACTATTGTACGTCCTCGAGTGAAAAAAATGAGTGATTCAAGTTCAAATCATTATTGTTGTGTACCTAAATGTGACTCTTGGCAAAACGATACCGTTGTACTGAAATAAGTTTTCATCATTTTCCGTGAGAAAATAAACGTAACGTTCTGGTGCAGACTAATCTAGGATTGAGCGAGTCTATAGACAGACGATGGGCTCTTGGAGAAGAATACAGTCCCTTCCCAAAATCTTCCTGTATCGTCTGCGGCCACGAAAAAAAGTTAAAAAGAACCTTCAAAGAGAGTTGAGAGGAAAGAAAAGAGAGTTAAGAAGAGAAAAAAGAGATATTATTCAACATACCAAACATTATTCATACAGTATGGAAAAAGAGTGACTAAATATGTATATCTAGGTAATAAGGACACATTGTTTACTTTTCGAAACATTAATGTTCATATGATTTTAGCCATTATGCACTTAATACTTGTCGAATCTCTTGTGATTGTTGACATTCAATGAAATTCTGGTTTACCTGGGTTGACTATTGTACGTCCTCGAGTGATTCTAGTTCAAATCATCATTGTTGTGTACCTCAATGTGACTCTTAGGCAAAAGATCCGTTGTATGGAATAAGTTTTATTTTTTCCGTGGAAAATGAATGTAACGTACTGGTGCAGACTAAAGTGAGTCTATAGACATACGACGAGCTCTTGGGATCTTGTAGACGAATACAGTTCCTTCCCAAAATGTTCGTGTATATTGTGGGGCCAAGAAAAAAAGTGAAAAAAAGAACCTTTAAAGATAGTTGAGTAGAAAAAGGGAGTTAAGAAGAGAAAATAGAGATATTATTCAACATACCGAAGATTATTCATACCGTATGGAAAAAGAGTGACTATATATGTATATCTAGGTGATAAAGACACACTTTCACACCATCTTGTTAGTTTCAGATGAAATGAAAAAAACTGGTTTTGTTAGTTTTATTTTCAATTCGAACATTCACAAATAATGTGTAACATTTCTTCAAAATAATTCAAAACAATAATTCTCGATGACTTCACTAAGCTGTCCCGAAACTTCGAAAAAAATTTTTTTTGCAAGCAAATTAAAACATATACTTTTTTTCCTTCAAAGTGAGTTTTCGCAAATGATATTGTCTTAAGATTTAAATATACCACTTCACTAGAGTCTTGCTATGACTAACACTACACAGAAAACTGGAAAATAATACCAAATAGAAATATTTTAAGAAAAACTCCAAACACAAGAAAACAGACAATGTACGTAGGGAAATCTTGGATAAAACGGGGTACTGGGGCATAACGGGGTACCGCCATTTTTCGTGAATTCCGTTCGAATTAACCCGCCAAATCTCAGACGCATTATTCCAACTAGCAATACTCTTCACTGCAATAGACGCAGCACCAATCGGGCGAACGTTAGTTTGACCTTGTCCGGCATAGAGTTATAAACGCCGTACGTTGTGAAACTGGATCATATATTTCCTTAAAGGTACGACATTTTCGAAAAGTTATTGATGTTTTGTTTATGCTATATCGTTATTGCCTTTACATAGTCTCTTTATCAAACGCATGGCTTCAAAAAACACTTTTTACACTGATTTTTTTTCTCCTTTTATTTGAGCACGTGTTTTTTGGGGAAAAATGGGGTTTTGATGATGGGGCATAACGGGTCCCGTTTACCCCGTCCTTGGATTTATTATGTTTTCCTATTGGTTTCAGATGGTACGAAAATACGCAAGAAAGACAACTCGTCAAAATTGGTCTGAAGAGTCAATGAAAAAGCAGTACAGGCGATTATTGAGGGTACCATGGGTTATAAAAAAGCAGCGCAGCAATTTAAGGTCCTCAAACCACATTAGAACGTTATGTTGCAAAAAAGCAAAAAGAGTGGGGTCAAAGTTAACATAGGGCAATTAGGAAGCGCCAGAAATGTGTTTACGAAGCTCGAAAGTTAGAGATTTGAAATATGTAAAAGACATGGAATCAAGTACTCGGTTTCAATGAGAGAGTTAAGAAAATTTGTAACATATGGTCGTAAACGGTTGCAAAGCAGGTTTAGTAAAGACACTCAGATGGCCGTCCTGACTGATGGACATTTTCTTAAAACACCCTACCATAGCCCTAGAAACCAGAAGCCACATCAGGAGCTAGAGCAATGGGCTTCAATAAGATTGCTGTGAATCAGTTCTTTGGTTTGCTTACAAGTATTATCGATAAGTATCAACTAACTGCAGAGAAGATTTACAATTGTGATGAGACAGGTATCACTGTAAATCCAAAGGGACATTCGAGGATATTAGCACTTAGAGGTAAACGCCAAATAGGAGTTCTGCAGAGAGGGGGGAAACCATGACTGCTGAAATTTGTTGCTCAGCTTCGGGAAGTTATGTTCCTCCTTGCCTTATTTTTTCCAGAAAAAGAAAACGCCCCGAATTTGAAATTGGGTTGCCACATGGTTCTATGGTTGAAACAAGTGATTCTGGTTGGGTGACTGGAGATATTTCTTTCAGATGGTTTGAAAAATTTGTTCAATTTTCCAGGGCTTCAAAGATAACGCCGTACTTTTAATTTGTGATGGCCATGCCAGTCATACAAAAAAAATCTTGACCTTATTAATTATGCCCGAGAAAATGGAGTGATTCTGCTTTGTTTACCACCGCATTGTTCGCACAAGTTGCAACCTCTGGACATCGGTCATGAAACCTCTCACTACTACGAAAATGAAGTAAGAGTATGGCTACGAAGTAATCCCGGAAAAGTCGTAACACTTTGGCAACTTTCGGCTCTTTTTGGCGCTGCATATGTTAACGCAGCAACAATGAAAAATGCTCTGAGTGCTTTCAAAACAACTGGAATTTGGCCACCGAATGAAAATGTTCTTGAAGAAAGTGACTTTTTACCAGCTTCTACGACAGATATCCCTTCAGACGATGAAGGCAATGAACAGCAATCCTTAGGAGAAAATGCCCATCAGATTCCAGAAAAATCTGTGATCCATAAAAATAGAGTAGAGACAACTCCGCCTTCACGTGTGCCAATGAAAAACATCAACAATGATTCTTCGCCATTACCACAATGTTCGTGGATGCCTGATGCCCCTCCAACTCGTGAAAAACACCGAATAAGGTAGTTCTACAAGAGCCAAATATATTTCCTCTTGCATCACCGCAAGATTTGCAGGCAATTCCTAAAGTAACTTTTGTTGCAAAACGCCCTCAGCGAAAACGAGGAAAAACAGCAATTTTAACATCCACTCCTCACAAAATGGAATTGGAAATATCTATTCAAGGAAAAAATGAGAAAGCTAATGGTGTCAAAAGAAAAATAGGCAGTGTAGGGGAAAAGAAAAAAGCAGTTCCTAAATTAACTAAAAAAGCAGTATTGAAAGACAAAAATAAAGAAGATTCCTCGAGAGACGAAGACGATGCGATATGTCTTTATTGCAAAGAATTTTATAGTACTTTCACCGAAGGATGGATTTCATGTTAGTAGGAGATTTAAGCCGGTTCTGGGTCTCCCCCCACCACTATGACGTCACGTGTGACCTTGAATAGTTGCAGGTGTGCAGTGTGTGTGTGTTTGACCTTGAGATTTGACTTTGAGATTTGTCATTGAGTTTTGATATTGGGTTTGGTCGACTTTGGATTCGACTTCAGTTTGACCTGAATATGACCTGAGATTCATAACATTAAGTTTTGACTTTGAGATTTGACCTTGAGTTTGATGTTGGATTTGTTTCGGCACCAAAAGATTTGATCTCGATGTTTGTTTGACCTTGACTAATGTTGTGGTGTAGGCATACATATTCTGTGTAGTCATGACCTTCATGAATCCTTGCACTCTCAAGCGAGGAGGGCATTCATCCTTAGAGAGAGCTAAGAGTGAACTGCGAGTATTGATGAGTGTGTTGATGCTCAAGTGCGTAATGACCTTCACAGTCCCATCTACTGGAAATGGAGTGGGATGTCTCTTATAAAATGTGTGGAGTCGTTGATGAGAAATCAGGTGTTAGATTATATCATCCGAGTTAATACAGATTACGACAGTTTTTTCAATTCAGTGAGTGTATTTTTTATAATTTGAAATCATCTATATTTTTACATACAGTCTTACTTATGTCTTTTCTTCCAATAGTTGTAGATTTGAAGAGAATCAATTCTTCAATAATTGAAAGAGGGTGGGAGCTTTTGAACAAAGATCAATATCATCATTACCCATCGGTAAAGCTTTCAACATACTTGGTATGACGATTTGTATAACCCGATATGGGAGACTTCTAATGACATTACGTGATGATAATGATACTTTATTCAAA
>JAFIRS010007550.1:0-24030 GCA_018342105.1 Gonioctena quinquepunctata | reverse complement strand
AATAAACAACTGATAAGAAGTGCTGACGTAGATAATATTCCTGCAAAGACTTGTCGGTTGAGTCATAGCCGCATCATCGCTGGCTCCTCCCACTTTTCAAAATGGCCACCGCCATTCACGTGACATTCAGTCTTCCGTCCGACCAATACCGTTGACGAATGCAGGCCGTTGACGAATGCAGGACACACCCACAACCATTCGGTCTTCCGTCCGACCAATGCGGTTGACGGATATTGGTTGACACCCCCATTTCAATATGCTGCTCGGCTATTGGATAGCGGACGGCGGCTATCACCACGCCCACGACCTATCACAGCTCTCTCCACCCCCCCACTCTCAATCACACACTCCCATACACAACATGGCTGCCACCATTCCGACCAATCACAGGCCACTCATCCCCCCACCCCTACCCACATACAACCACCCCCACCCCTCTCTACCGCCATTTTTTTACACACCCCTCCCACAACGAACCGCCCATGACCGCCACCATCATCCCTACCCCCACCCGAAAACCACCCCCTCAACCGCTCGCCAAAACCCACCCCTAAATAGGGGATGAGTTAGAAGTGACATAGCCCTACTACTGATAATATTGGTATATGTAATTCATTTGACAGATTATTGCCTATATATATATATATATATTTATATATTTATATATATATATATATATATATTTGATAATTTAACAAATTATTTTGTTGTTATTTCACCCCACACTTTGGGTGCCAATTTGTTATATTATGATGAATTGAATAATAATTGTTGTTGTTATATAATGAAAAATTGCTAATAATTTTTGCTATTCTTTGTGAGCCAAATTGATATGATATAGATAGATATTTTCGCCCTGTATATGTATTGTATGCTGTAATAATAATTGCTAGCGAACGTCACTATTCTCTCGTCACGCTGCTGCCAATTGTTATCACTTTTCTCACCACGGCTAAGCAACAGGTGGTACGCCTCTTACCTCATATAGCCGATTCAGGCAATAGAGCCACTAGCCACTGCTGTCTAATTTCAGTTTATTCAATGGTTATTGTTATGATTGTTGATCATTGTAAGAAAACAAACAACAAAGTATCAAAAAGCAATTATTTCCTTTATTCAGGAAGACTTAATTTCACCTGGCCTACGAGAAATAACTTATACTAATGTGAATCTACAAATATTCACGGATAATCATTAAATTCAAATCATGGATAGATAGACACAACCTCACTTTTTCCTTGAGAGTGAAGTCTTCTGTTATAGTTCAAAATGAAGTGAAATGAAGTTCTTCAGATGTGAGATACGTTATTTGTGAAATTGTTCAGGACCGGATGTGCACTATTAAGGTTTTCATACCTGGCTGGAACTGTAGGTGTTCAAGATATGCCCTGAAATTGGATCCCTTCTCACTACAAGCGCTATCAGGAACTCCAATACCATAAATCAGGAACCATACAGATGCAGAAATCAGCTTTGGACACTTGGATATGTTGTATAATTAGGGTAATATTGGTTTTTTTCTTCTACTGTTGGAATTATTTCATTTTTCTTTCTCCCAAAATGTTGCGTGGCATTCCCTTGTAAATTTATTTTCGATCTCCTTGTGGCTTTGTTTGTTGCTCTCTTGGATACCAATTTTCCCTCTTCTTTTTCATTTGAATGTTTGAATTCGCGCACCAAATTGTCACATTTCACTATTTGGGTTCATCTTATATAATTTATATATACAACTATTTTCCCATTCTTATTACTATGTACAAATTTCAATAATAATTGCTTATGACATCACCCCGTTGTTATTCTCCCACAATTTCCAATTTTCCATATAACCATCTATTCCCTGATTGGCTATTCTCATCAAGAAGTTTGCTGTTCTACCATTGGCTACTTTTAGTTAGCTACAATTTCATATACTGTATGTTTCAAATTTATAAATGTGTTGATCACTTTTTATTCATGAAAATTTTCTAAATCTAGACTTTTTGTTGTCTTTTTACCAATTATGGGTTATAATCATTATGACAGTGTATGAAATTGATTGTGTTATAGTATTTTGACATTTTTATCTATCCATATTATACATAGGCTCACAAATAGATATAACTTCCAAAATTATGTAAAAACAATCTCTTGAAACTAATAACTATTTAGTAATTATTCTTTTTGTGGTTCTTTTTTTCTTTTAAAACTTATAACTAGCATAACATAACATAACAACATTCCTAAATTTATATGCAATAATTTTCTACTAGTTAGAAATTTTTTAATATCAATTTCTTTATTTATATTTATTAACTTTACTTTGACTAATACTAATTTTCTACTTTCGGAAAACTACCTTGCTGAATTTCCCGAAAAACAAGTTCTACAACGATAACTATTATTTACAACTACTAGTACTACGTTTTGTTGTTCCAGAAAAACTTGACTATGGAGTTCTTTTCAGATCAAGAGAGAAAACTTTTCAAGATATTATCATATATGATATTTTATATTTTATTATTATCTTACTTTCATTTTATATTTTATACTGATATTATTTTCAATTATCGATTTTACAATTACTGGTACTCTTTCAATTATACTGTTTTATTATTTTTTCTATCTCTTCCTTCAGTTGTTCTTTATATTCATATTGAATTAGATATTTTATTAATTTGAATCTCTCATTTTATTTACTTTTATTTCGTGCATATACTCTTTTGCTTTTTCATTATTCACACATAATTAACATATTATATTCATTTATAATCCATCAATATACCTTCATATTATTTATCAATATACCTTTATCATCATCATCATCATCATCATCATCATCATCATCATCTCATATTTCTTATAATATACTTCTTTAGTATTATTATTATTATCATTTCCACTTTCATTTCTCTCATACATTCATTTTATACACAAAATATTTTTATCTTCATTTCTTTTCATTTTTCTTCAAAATTCAGATCATTTATTATCCATTTCTGTATTTTTCCTTCTTTATAATCTATATTGTTTTATATTTGTAAACATTTTCAATATTATTTTTCACTTTTCTTTATCTAACTAACCTGTACCAATAATTCAACTTTTTTGTTTTTCATTATTTTTATTATTATTCAATATTATTGTCTTCTTTCTTGAAATATTTATGCGTTGTTTTGTTTCTTCCAATATTTTCTCTCACTGATATATATTTTATTTACTTTTTTTTTATCTTATTTTATTTTATTCAAATGTTTCTGAAATCATACCTATCTTTAAAATTATTTTTTTAACTTTTTTCCATTCTTTATTCCTTAACTTGCCTATCAAATTTGTTAACCTACAATTTATTATTCCCTAAATTTCCATTTTTATTATTTGTCTCTCCTTCTATGGAATCTTGCTTGTTTTGTCACTGCAAGCCTATTTTTTATTTCACAAATTTTCAATAGAAATTTCATGTTAATTTTTTCAACTATTTTCTTTTTTATAGATCCAAACTTTTTTCGTTTTTGATCATCATATTCATTCAACTTCTTTTCTATTTTTGAATTGGACATTTTACTATACATTATTATTATTATTTCAAACTTTGTATTACTTTCTTTCCTTTCAAAAGTTCTATTCACCCTGTAGATTTCATTGATTTGCATTACTATTATTTCTTTATTTATGTTTCCTTTTTTCGACTCAAAATTTTTGTTAGCCACGTTCATGTCATCCATTTTCATCATTATTATTTTATCATTCTCATTCCCTTTTTGTAATTCAAAATTTTTTTTCATATATTTTAATTTTTGTTACTTTATTATTTACTCTACCCTTTTTTACTTTTTTATTTTTTTAATAAATTATTACTATCTTTTGTTTTTTGCATATCTATCCCTTGAATTTTATCATTATTTTGCTCATTACTTGTTTCTATTCTTCTTGATTCTAATAATTTTATCTTTTCTTCGACTTTTTTGTCGAGAGTACTTTTTTTTTTTTTTTCTAATTTCATTCTTTTATTTTTTCATCCTACCTTTCTACATGATTATTTAAAGTGGATACTTTTCGTGTTATTGCCACATAAAATTCCTCATTTTGTTGCCCTATTTTAGTTTCTAATTTTTGTGAGCTTCCAACAATTCCTTTTTACTTTGTTGAGATTCAGTTTGTATTTTGTTTTCTATACTTTCCATATTTCTTTTTATATTCTTTATATTTTCTTTCACATTTTCTCTCAATCTTTTTCCATACTTTTTTTAACTTTTTTTCTTTTGACAAACTTTCTTTCATTTCATTCTTTATATTTCCTATTTTTTCTTCCCCTTTCCCCTTTTCCCTTTTCTCATTCATTCTTTCTATTTGCTCTTTCATTTCATTTTTCATACTACCTATTTTTTCATTCATTTCTTCTGACTTTTCATTCATTCTTTCTATCTTCTCTTCCATTTTTTTTTTTTCAAATCTTTCTCATACTTGCTGAATTTTCATTCATATAATTTTTTATACTTGCTATATTTTCATTCATATCATTTTTTATACTTGCTATATTTTCATTCATATCATTTTTCATACTTGCTGAATTTTCATTCAATTTTTCTACCATGAGCTCCATCATTTTCAGAAACTTACTGTCTATTTCTATTGTTTCACTTTTTATTTCACTTCCTCTCACATTACTACTCTCTCCTTGTTCCTGATAACCTCTCTCTCTACCTTCTGCACCTTCTTCCAAACCAACTTTCTTACCATCTCTCAAATCCCTTTTTTTATTCACCAATATTTAGCCTTACACGTTGAAATGCCAATTGCTAATGTTCACCCAGTGTTATTAAGAAATAATCTTTTTCCTTTACTTGCCCTTACTCTGCTTTGAAATGATATATTGCCCTTACTTGCCTTTTCCCCCCCAGATAAATATTATGAAATGATATTGCCTTTAATTGCCACTACGTTGCGGCGCCATTTGTAATTTATATTGATAATTTAACAAATTATTTTGTTGTTATTTCACCCCACACTTGGGTGCCAATTTGTTATATTATGATGAATTGAATAATAATAGTTGTTGTTATATAATGAAAAATTGCTAATAATTTTTGCTATTCTTTGTGAGCCACATTGATATGATACAGATAGATATTTTCGCCCTGTATATGTATTGTATGCTGTAATAATAATTGCTAGCGAACGTCACTGTTCTCTCGTCACGCTGCTGCCAATTGTTATCACTTTTCTCACCACGGCTAAGCAACAGTTGGTACGCCTCTTACCTCAGATATCCGGTTCAGGCAATAGAGCCACTAGCCACTGCTGTCTAATTTCAGTTTATTCAATGGTTATTGTTATGATTGTTGATCATTGTAAGAAAACAAACAACGAAGTATCAAAAAGCAATTATTTCCTTTATTCAGGAAGACTTAATTCTACCTGGCCTACGAGAAATAACTTATACTAATGTGAATCTACAAATATTCACGGATAATCATTAAATTCAAATCATGGATAGATAGACACAACCTCACTTTTTCCTTGAGAGTGAAGTTTTCTGTTATAGTTCAAAATAAAGTGAAATAAAGTTCTTCAGATGTGAGATACGTTATTTGTGAAATTGTTCAGGACCGGATGTGCACTATTAAAGTTTTTATACCTGGCTGGAACTGTCGGTGTTCAAGATATGCCCTGAAATTGGTTCCCTTCTCACTACAAGCGCTATCAGGAACTCCAATACCATAAATCAGGAACCATACAGATGCAGAAATCAGCTTTGGACACTTGGATATGTTGTATAATTAAGGTAATATTGTTTTTTTTCTTCTACTGTTGTAATTATTTCATTTTTCTTCCTCCTAAAAATGTTGCGTGGCATTCCCTTGTAAATTTATTTTCGATTTCCTTGTGGATTTGTTTGTTGCTCCCTTGGATACCAATTTTCCCTCTTTTTTTTCATTTGAATGTTTGAATTCGCGCACCAAATTGTCAAATTTCACTGTTTGGGTTCATCTTATATAATTTATATATACAACTATTTCCCCATTCTTATTACTATGTACAAATTTCAATAATAATTGCTTATGACATCACCCCGTTGTTATTCTCTCACAATTTCCAATTTTCCATATGACCATCTATTCCCTGATTGGCTATTCTCATCAAGAAGTTTGCTGTTCTACCATTGGCTACTTTTAGTTAGCTACAATTTCAAATACTGTATGTTTCAAATTTATAAATGTGTTGACCACTTTTTATTCATGGAAATTTTGTTAATCTAGACTTTTTGTTGTCTTTTTACCAATTATGGGTTATAATCATCATGACAGTGTATGAAATTGATTGTGTTATAGTATCTTGACATTTTTATCAATCCATATTATACATAGGCTCACAAATAAATATAACTTCCAAAATTATAAAAAAATTAAACTAATAATATTTATAATTATTTTTTTGTGTTTTTTTTTTTTAAAAATTATAATGGATAATATATATAATATATATATATATATATATATATATATATATATATATATATATATATATATATATATATATATATATATATTGTTTTCCGACACCCACTCACACATCTGCTCCGAGATAAACTCCGTTGAGACCAGATACCACCACACTCACTCATCTGCCCGTAATGAACCCCGTTGAGGCCAGATAACACCACATTCACACATCTGCTCCGGAATAAACCCCGTTGAGGCCAGATATCACCACACTCACACATCTGCTCTGGAATAAACCCCGTTGAGGCCAGATACACCACACTCACACACTGCTCCGGAATAAACCCCGTTGAGGCCAGATACCACCACACTCACTCATCTGCTCCGGAATGAACCCCGTTGAGGCCAGATATCACCACACTCACACATCTCCTCCGGAATAAACCCCGTTGAGGCCGGATACCACCACACTCACTCATCTGCTCCGGAATCAACTCCGTTGAGGCCAGATATCACCACACTCACACATCTGCTCCGGAATAAACCCCGTTGAGGCCAGATACCACCACACTCACACATCTGCTCCGGAATAAACCCCGTTGAGGCCAGATACCACCACACTCACACATCTGCTCCGGAATAAACCCCGTTGAGGCTGGATACCACCACACTCACACATCTGCTCCGTAATAAACCCCGTTGAGGCCAGATACCACCACACTCACACATCTGCTTTGGAATAAACCCCGTTGAGGCCAGATACCACCACACACACATCTGCTCCGGAATAAACCCTGTTGAGGCCAGATATCACCACACTCATACATCTGCTCCGGAATGAACCCTGTTGAGGCCAGATCTGCTCCGGATGAGGCCAGATTACTTTACACCCATCATACACCACCTGTTAGGTCGCTACGGAAAGACGAAAATTAGAAGAAAGAAGGATTTGAGTAGAAATGGTGTGTAATGCTACGAAAAACATTCTCCAGTGATGTTAACAATATCCACCCGAATAATCCACTAACGACTGTTTCTTTCAGCTGGTTTGAATCAGAGATTGTCGATACTTTATTAATTTCGTTCTTTTAGTTCCTTTACTATTAATATTCATTTACAGCAGTTTACTCCTGTACTATAAAAAAAAGGAGAATGATTGTAAAAAGTCAGTTTGATAGAATTGTCAATAAAAGATTCCGAAAAAAGGTCTTCGACTTATTACAGTTATTTAATTTGAAAAATAGCTCAAACATTTGGTGACCCCGACCAGTGCACGATATGGAGAAGGATGGAAATGAACGGCCGAAGCGGGCAGGTGCAGGCTTTAATGAAAGCCTTTCCGCAGATTTTATTTGGCCAGACAATTTTGGTGGAAACAGAAATCCCTCCACGACGGTGACCAATCCTGTTCCTTCAATGCACTCAAAGCAGACAGCAAGAAAAACAAGTTCTCAACGCTCCATACTAAGTATAGAGAAGAAACGTTCAGCTCTAGAAAACGAGAGAAAGAAACAAGAGCTGGAAAGGAGACAAAGACAGCTCCAGTTTGAACAAAAAGAATTGGAAAACAATTTGAAATTATTAAATCCAGAGCAAGAACTCCAAAACGCAGAGTTTCAGAAAGAGCAGACCTATTTCCCCAGGAGATGAATCAAGATAGTCATCACGAAAAAATAAAATCAGTAGCAGAATGGGTAAATAACATACAAGAAGAAGGCAAACTTGAGGAAGGAGGAATTCATGAAACCAAAGAAGAAAAATTGTTCGAAAAATGACATTAAACTTTTGTGTGAAACAATCACAAGTGCAATTAAAAGTGTATCATCTCCAAGCCCATATAAACATGACAAAATCTTAGCACGGCATGCTATGGAAAAATATTTTCCCTGGAAAAATATTTTCCCTACTTTGATGGGAATCCGCAAGAGTGGCCTTTGTTTCACAGACAGTATAAAAACATTTGCAATTTATGTGGATTTTCCAACGAAGAAATTATGATTAAACTCCAGCGGTGTTTGAAAGGTGAATCTAAGTCTACGGTTGCTGGTATGATGTTGACAGCGGACAATGTTGATTTAGTGATACAAACCCTAGAAACACGCTTTGGTAGACCGGAATTTATAATCGATGGAATTATTCAGAAAATCAGAGGTGTACCCTTTTTAAAAGACTCTAACTTTAAAAAACTCATTCAATCCTCAAGTGATGTCAATAATATGGTGTTAATAATGAAAACCCTTAAATCATCGAGCCATCTCAAGAACCTTCAGCTCATGAGAGATCTTCTGAGCAAACTACCAGATCATTTGAAGTTGAAATGGGGAAAGAAAATAGCCACAAATGAGGAAGAATGTGATTTGGAGGATTCCCCCAAATGGGTGGGAGAAATTGCAAAGGCTGCATGTTATGTAAGCACTCCCTATACCCATGGTACTGATAGATTTGGGCACAAATCTACCTTCACTAAAAAGCCTGATAGAGTACTCAGTACAAACGAAAAACCAACTGAGAAATGCGGCTATTGTGATGAAAACATTCATGGAAGTTATTGCCCAAAAATGCGAGAGGACGACATTGAAAAAAGATGGCAAACCGTCACGGAAAAGAAACTATGTTTTTCCTGTTTGAGAAGAAACCGCCAGAAGTTGAAATGTAGGAGGAAAAAAACGTGTGGAATAAATGGATGTAGACTCTTCCATCATCAACTGTTACACAAGACCCGAGAATCCAGTGAAATTAACGAACAAGAACCCGAAAGAAATGTTGTGTATGCGATGCAAAATAAAACGAAGAAAGTACAACTGAGGGTCATTCCAATAAATATATTCGGACCGAAAACACAACTAGAAGTACTTGCATTATGTGATGAAGCATCTACCGTAACGCTGATCGACGAAATAGTTGCCGAGGAGTTAGGGCTCTCTGGATTCCAAGAATCATTATGCTTACAGTGGACTAATGACGAAATATCAATGCAAGATAAATCTATCAGAATGGACGTGAAAATATCAAAACCCGGTGGACAAAGTATTTCACAATGAAAGGCGTCAGAAATATCAAAAATCTATCACTGCCATTACGAAGCGTCAAAATGACAGAGTGGCGAAAATATCCTCATCTGAAAAATATTTCTATCAGAAATATAATTGAAGAAAAACCTGTGGTTTTGATCGGACAAGACAACATTGATCTGATTATTGTTCGTCAGATACGATGCGGGCCCCAAAATTTGCCAGTAGCAACTAGATGCAAATTGGGATGGGCACTTCACGGTCCTAGTCATGGAAAAATGAATGGTGATGATACGGTTAAAGCTCACACGTTGCATTTATGTGAAACGGAAGATCCTGGTGAAATCCTACAAGAAATTGTCAGAAAATCGTTTTCTACAGAACATTTTGGAGTGTTAGTGACATCAACTCGTCATAGCCATGAAATTAACAGAGCTCTAAATATTTTGGAGAAAACGACAAAAAGAATCGGTGACAGATATGAAACAGGATTGCTATGGAAAAATGATGACATAAAATTACCAGAGAGTAAATTTAGAGCAATGCAAAGATTGAAGTGTGACGAGAAAAAATGTCTACAGAAGGAAACATTTCGTGAAGAATACTGTGAAAAAATTGAAACATACGAAAAAAAGGGATATATCAGAAAACTGAGTCGACAAGAAGCCAACATAGAAGGTCCCCGCACTTGGTACCTTCCCCACTTCGCTGTTGAGAATCCGCATAAGAAAAAAATCCGTTTAGTGTTTGTGCCGCATCGAAATCACACGGTATAAATTTCAACGATATGCTCTTGTCTGGTCCCGATCTACTGCAGTCCTTGGTAGCAATACTTTGGAAATTTAGACAGCGAAAGTATGGATTTTGTGGAGACGTTAGGGAAATGTTTCACCAAGTTGGCATTCGGGAGGAAGATAGAGATTCTCAACGATTCCTGTGGCAAAATTTAGAATATCAGAGACCTCCAGACGTTTACGAAATGGTAGATATGACTTTTGGTTCGACTTGTTCTCCAGTCTGCGCTCAGTACGTGAAGAATATCAACGCTGAGAAGTTTGCATCAGATCCAGTAATCAGGGACGCGATTATCAAGAAATTTTACGTGGATGACTATTTGGATTCTAAAGACACCGAAAAGGAAGCGATTGCGACATTAACTGAAGTTTGCAGAATACAAAAATTGGCTGGTTTTGATGTTGTTAACTGGATGACAAATTCTTCCCTTATCCGTGAACATTTTCCAGGAGATTTGTTTGCATCTAAGCATATAGACGATGGCTCCTCTCTTCATAGAGTTCTCGGATTGTGGTGGGATACAGAAAATGACGTATTTCTGTTCAAACTCAATGCAGAAAAAAACCCTATCGATATGAATACATCCAAAAGGATGGTATTAAAGTCCATAATGTCCTTTTATGATCCTCTAGGCTTGATAGCTAGTTTTACCATTCGTGGGAAAATTTTGATGCAGGATATTTGGCGATCGAGTGTGAATTGGGATGAAGAATTACCAGAAAATTTAATTCATACTTGGAAAAAGTTTTTGGAAGACTTGCCTAAACTTACAGATATTAAAGTTCCCAGATGTTACAGTTTCATGATTCCAGTAGCAACCAAAATTGAACTCCATACATTTTGCGATAGCAGTGAACAAGCCTTTGCAGCAGGATCCTATCTCAGGGTGTTAGGAAAAGACAGCCAGGTTGATATTTCACTGGTATCCTCAAAAACACGAGTAACGCCCCTGAAACCGTTATCGATACCAAAACTTGAACTACAAGCAGCTGTGATGGCAAGTAGGCTAGCCCAAACTATCAAGTCTGAATTGGAAATAACTATCAACCAATCATATTTTTGGTCAGATTCCAAATGTGTTCTATCCTGGATCAGAAATGATGGGAGAAAATTCTAACAATTTTTCGCACATAGAGTAGGAGAAATACAAGAAAGAACAAATTTAGAAGATTGGAGGGGGATACCAACTGAGTTCAACCCAGCTGATGAAGCAACGAGACCTCAGTTCCGACAGAAAGTTATTTCAAATGAATGGTTTACTGGTCCAGCATTTTTAAGACAACCTGTTCAAAATTGGCCCAAGGAAGATGTTGATTCAGAGTTCACAGAAAATCGTATCGCTTATAGCAATGAAATCAACCAAGAATATAACCAGGTTTGCTTTGTCACTTTAGAGTACATGAGCTGTCTGCCTGACGTGGATAGATTTTCATCATGGTTGAAATTAATCAGATGTACAGGGTGGTGTCTGAGGTTCATGAAGAAAATGAGGAACCGTGAAAATCAATATCCAACGGAGCTCACAGTGGATGAACTCGATGAAGTGGAGACAATATGGATTAGAAAATCGCAGCTCGGAAGCTTCCCAGACGAGTTGGGGAGAATGGAGAAGGAGAAATCCATAAGCTCTCATAGTAGACTTCGAATTCTTTGTCCACAACTTGAAAATAAGATTATGTTACTTGGAGGACGAGCAAATCTATCGGGGAGCTTGAACTGTGATACAAAAAATACAATCATTCTAGATCCGAAACAGGCTTATACAGAATTATTGATGATACATTATCATGAGAAATTTCGTCATAGGGGAGTTGAACTGGTGTTGAATGAAGTAAGACAAAAATACTGGGTGATAAATGGGCGAGCCGCCGTCAAATCAGCATTTGCACATTGTCAAAAATGTAAGAACGAGAGAGCTAAGCCCATACCACCATTGATGGGACAGATTCCAGAAGTGAAATTGAACCGAGAAATAAAACCTTTCACCAACGTGGGAATGGACTACTTTGGCCCCATATATGTCAAGATCGAACGGAGAACAGAAAAACGTTGGGGTGTAATATTGACCTGCCTTGCTGTGAGAGCCATACACCTAGAAATAGCGCACACATTGAACAGCGAATCAGCTATCATGGCAATTATGAGGATGATATCTAGAAGAGGCCAACCGAGGACGATATTTTGCGACAATGGAACAAATATGGTAGCAGCTTCAAAAGAAATGAAAAATGCTGTCCAGGGCATTGACCATTCAGGGATTGAAAATTCCATGTGCTCCAAGGGAATTGACTTCAAATTCATTCCTCCAGGTGCCCCACACATGGGCGGTTCCTGGAAAAGACTGATTGGATCCGTGAAACGCATAATTGGAAAGACTCTCCAGGACCAATCTCTGAGAGAAGAAACTCTACAGACGTTTTTCGCCGAAGCTGAGTATCTCGTTGATTCCCGGCCTCTGACACGAGTGTCCAGTGATCCAGAAGACGTTGAAGCACTCACGCCTAATCACTTTCTACTTGGATCATCGAGCGGCAAGGGAAGTGAATCCTTGATACACCTTAGTTCGGATAGCAATTGCTTACGTAGGGAGTGGAAGAAAAAGCAAATGCTCCTAGACAATTTTTGGAAGCGATGGGTGAAGGAATACCTACCTACGCTCACAAAAAGGAGTAAGTGGACAAGAGATGAAAAGCCCATCAAAACCGATGATGTTGTGATCTTAGTTGACGATCGTTCTCCAAGATACACCTGGAAATTGGGTAGAATAACCCGACTTTATCCAGGACCGGACGGAAGAATCCGAGTTGTTGATGTTAAAACAGCGACAGGAACGTATCGTCGATCAGTTACAAAAATTTGTAGACTGGAACTAGAAAATTAGCTAGAAAATGATCTTTCTAGCGCGGGGAAAAATGTTGATACTTTATTAATTTCGTTCTTTCAGTTCCTTTACTATTAATATTCATTTAGAGCAGTTTATTCCTGTACTATAAAAAAAAAGGGAATGATTGTAAAAAGTCAGTTTGATAGAATTGTCAATAAAAGATTCCGAAAAAAGGTCTTCGACTGATTACAGTTATTTAATTTGAGAAATAGCTCAAACAGAGATAAATATTATTCTTCTGGTTGTCATGATACTAATATATTTCTCTTCCAAGGTACTGGCTGAAGGGATGGAAGGAAGTTCTACCACACGATGGAAGCAACCACACAAGTCCAAATACCTTCAGAGAGTCCAGGTCCGTAATAAGTAAAGTCAACTAAGTCCTCACTCTTAAGTCTAGGTTTCTCGTTGTTTATATCAGTTCGATAAAAAGTTCTAAGAGTACAAATCATCTGTCATTTGGTATTGAGCTCAAATCAGTAAAATTAGAATTGATGTAGTCAGCCTTCTTTAGTTAAATTGGTCCGGATCTGACCGTAGCTTCAAGTTGAAGTATTCGTTTCATAAACCTTCTGGGCACAACTGTGACATAGAGGAACTAAGTATGTTTATCTGGACCCAATGTTACTTCTTGCCATGAATGAATATATCCCGGTTTTCCCCATTGCTAAACTATTGAATAAAAGAGTGATCAGGAAAGTAACGATTTGTTCTTACGGGTGCACCCAAAACGAGGCAGGATGGTCACTAAGCCGAGGTCAGAGCGAATACATCGTTTGTGGCAATTGAACATACTAGAGGACTATTCTCACATGTTGTCGGGAGTGAATTCTAGAGGAATTTGGTTAAGAGCCAAGACTGATTAATTGTATCCCTGTATATTTCAATTGAATATTCAGAACATAAATTAATAATATTCTTTTGAAGAGCAATGTATGATTTTTCAACAGAAGAATTAGATATTGGAAGCGTCTCTCAGTCGAAAGCTGGATAAGGACTTTGAGGAACATATTTGTTATTAAAGCAGTTGAATCAGGTCATGATGAACGAGGAATCACCAGACATACTTGTCAGGAGTTGTAGTAATTAATTAATCGTAGGACGATGTGACTACCCGAAGTGAGAAATGTTGAGAAAGATGTAAGTTTACAGTACTATAATGTTACTCTCGGCAAAGTCATGGATCCCGACTTTACGCATATATACAAACTCTATATATATATATATATATATATATATATATATATATATATATATATTCATATATATATATATATATATATATATATATATAAATAGAACGTACTGAAAACAGAGGCCGAGGATGGTAACGGGTTGATCTATTTTGTATGCACACAATATGAGGACGACCGGTCACTAGGTCAAATGTCACAGCAACTCTTTGGTTGGGTATGCAGTCCGGTCAATCTAGACCAGAAAATGAGAGTGAAGGTGCATAAAATCACAACAAGCTGAAAATCAGTAACATTGTTCAAAATATAATTATAAATGAAAATTTTAAGTTCCCCATCATTCCCGTGTATGGAAAAAGTTTTACTCGAGGTCAAAGGTCGAAAGAATGAGTTTTTTGCGATTTTCAGCAAAATGGTGAGTTTTATCATGAAAGTATTTCGAACAAAAATCATAGATCATAAAATTATCTATGAAAAATTCATCAATTTTTTTTCTCCTACGAGCCACCGTTTCTGAGATATAACGATTCAAAAAGTTGTTATCGTCATAATATGCATGAGTACGCCACGGATATACATCTCTAGAGTTGTTATATATATTGAATTTATTTTCTATCGCTCATTGTAATTCATACTTGAAATATGCATAAGTTATAACCATAAGAATATCAGGTAGAATGAAACCCAGTCCCTTAATTTATACGCTAGTGTAACTTCGAGACAACATCTGTCTCTTGTTCTATTGTGTGCTTGGCTAGGGTCCTATACCTGCTATAATAAATGAAATACCGTTAGTCTTGAGCCCCACTCTGTAGTGGAAACAGTGTTTATCCTAACCTATCTCGTGCTGTTTTGAGTTTTATAACAAAAATGTCAGAATATTGTTTTATTTGTGCCAAACTTTTAACTGAAAGTGAAGTTGTTAGTGTTGAACGTGGTATGAAAACATCAATAAATGCAAGTATCGAAAGAGCCGATGAATTTTCGGAATATCTCAAAAATCAGAAAACTGTGACAATACATGGAAATTGTCGTAAAAATTATACTCGAAAGTCTTCTATTGCTGCAGCTAATAAAAGACAACGCGAAGAACAAGAAGCCAGTTCACCCATAGTAAGTCCCCTTCGAACTAGATCACGGGTCAGTGAATCAGCTTTTTGTTTTGAAGAACTATGCTTACTTTGTGGCCAGAAATTGAATGAAGAGTATGAAATAAGAATATCCTCAGATTTTCGCCGTCGAATTAGCCAAGTAAGTACACTTCAATTCAAAGATTCAATTCTGGAAGCAGCTCGGACTCGTGACGATGCTATAGCAAAAGCTGTTCTTGCTCGAGTCGAATTTGAATATGATTCAGTTGCTGCTGAAGCTAAGTATCATCGAGATTGCTATGTTACTTCCTTGAAACCTTCCACTAGAGCTAAAATCGGTCGTCCTGAAGACGAAGCTACGAATCTGGCAATGGAGGAAATATTTACTTACATTGAAAAAAACGATGATTGTCACTTCACTTTGAACGAATTATTTGATGGCTATGATAATTGCACCAGAAATATCATGGCTGCAGAACAACGCCGTCGAACTTTAGCAACATCTTCATCTTCTGATATTTTGTTTGATGAACTTATGACAGTTCCAACCAGTCAACAGAAATTTCTTACAAATAATCACAAGTCTCGGTTCATTTCAATGTTGAAAAAAAGTTTACTGCTGAAAATATGTCGGTAAACAAGCTCATAATGATGCTGATGTATTGATTATTGAAACAGCAATAGAGCAATTCAATTTGACAAATACAACTATCATTGTTGGTGAAGATGTAGACTCACGCGTATTACTCACTGCTCGAACGCCAACTGAAAAAACTATTTTCCTCTTAAAACCAGGAAAAGCTCAACATCAATCGGATATATATTCATCAAAAAGTTTATCTACTTTTGTAAAGTGTCAAAATCATGTACTATTTTTACACGCATCAACTGGCTGTGATACGACATCTGCATTTCACAGGAGGGGTAAAGCAGCAGTTTTCAAAATGTTTGAAAAACAAGATTTAGTTCAATGTGCTCAAGTTTTTAAAAAAAGTAATTCAACTCAACAAGAAGTTATATGTTATATGTACGGAGCTCCTAAAAAAACTACCTGTTTAGATAAGCATCGATATGCATGTTTCGTTAAAAATACTAAAAATGAAAAACAAGTTCAATTAGCTTGTCTTCCTTCAATCTCAGTTGCTGCACATCAACATTTTTTTCGGGTTCCAAGTTCAAGTGTGGCTTGATTATCAACTAGACCCTACAGACTGGGGTTGGTCAACAATACATTAGAGCCAGTTCAAACTTTACTCCCATCTGCACCGGACAAACTGCTGAACACAATTTTTTGAAACTGCAAAAAGGGCTGCAGTGCTAAATGTGGTTGCGAAAAAGTCGGACTGTTTTGTTCTCTGGCATGTACAAATTGTCAAGGCCAGTCGTGCTCTAATGTTGAATCATCAACAGTGGAGGAATCGTTTGATTCCAACGAAGTGTCCTGCGATACATCGCTATTGACGCAATTCACTTACACCCACAATGAAGATGAAGAAGGAGAAGAACAAGAAGAAGATCAAGAAAAAGAACAAGAAGAATTTGAAGGTTACGAATCAGACGAATGAACTTCACCACTTTTTTTTAATTTACATCGCTTTTATCTTTTCCAATCTTTGAAAATTTCCGATATTTTGCAATAGTTTCAAATTAAACAGGATCACAACTGACATGTGGAGTAGGCCTACTGGGAAAACCACGTTGAAAAAACGCGCTAAGTACACTACCTCATAGGTAGCGTGGAAACGTGTGCATATTATCACAATCATAACTTTTACAACTTTTTGATTCGTTATATTTCAGAAACGGTGGCTTGTACAAAAAAAAGTATCGATAATTCCATGGTCTACAATTTTTTTCAGAAGTACCGTTTTGCTGAAAATCGTGAAAAACTAATTTTTTTGACCTTTGACCTCGAGTAAATTTTTTTCCATACACGGGAAAGATGGGGAACTCAGAAATTGTATTAATAATGATGTTTTGAACAATTTTACTGATTTTCAGCTTGTTGTGATTTTATGCACCTTCGAATGTCTAGATGGACCGGACTAATGGTAAATGTTATAGCCTTCATTTTCTCAATTGGCGATTACAGATCTATCGATATACCCGCGAAATGTACCGGCAATATATTTTGAGCATCCAACAATCTTAGAATTACAGATATGTTCCGGTCACTTGTTTATATAGTCCAGAATTCATTACTTCAGAAACACTTCACAAAGTTTTATTGAATTAGGTTTGGAAGCAGAGACGATTACACCTCAAGCTGAACTCTTATGAGCTCAAATATTGTCCTGTGAAAAATGTAAAGACTTGTATCGTTAAATTTGTTGAGATTGTAACTCTTGGTTTAAATAAACGAATCAACTTACACTCCTTTTTTTATTTCTCTTCAGCTGAACAGAACTTTGTATCCTAAAGAAAACAAAAAATATATACACAACGTGGGAAAATTGAGGGTCCATCCTTTCAAAGGTCTATCAATATAAGGCTGTGTGCCGAAGAAAAAATACTATACTAGGCTGTGTGCCAAAAAACAAACGAACTGTCTTCTGAGAGCAGATAGATTGCAGATCCCGCTACCTGAGAAGTAAAGCTGACTGTCTAGATGATCACATCATAAAAAAAGAAGGTTGAAAAAAATTAAAGTCAACCGGAAATTTTATCGATCATACATGACCAGAGTGGGTTCGGTTACAATAGTTATCATCAAAACTACGATAATGGATCAATTTATAACCACTGGAAACTGTATTCAAATCTACACTTGTATTTTCACAGAACTAAAAAACTGCAACGTTGGCCTCGCCATCACTTTCACAGCGAAAATAGAGCCCTTATTACGGAAACCTCCTTCACTTTAATGGGCGATTACAGATCTATCGATATACCCGCGAAATATGCCGGCAATATATTTTGAGGATCCAACAAGCTTAGAATTACAGATATGTTCCGGTCACTTCTTCATATAGTCCAGAATTCATTACTTCAGAAACACTTTACATAGTTTTATTGAATTAGATTCGAAAGCAGAGACGATAACACCTTGAGCTGAACTCTTATAAGCTCAAATATTGTCTTGTGAAAAATGTTAAGATTTGTATTGCTAAATTTAGTTTCCAACAAGTTGAGATTGTAACTCTTGATTTCAATGAATGTATCAACTTACACTTCTTCTTTAATTTTTCTTCAGCTGAACAGAACATTGTATCCTAAAGAACACAAAAAAATATATACACAACGTGGAAAAATTGAGGGTCTATCCTTTCAAGGGTCCATCTATATAAGGCTGTGTGCCGAAGAAAAAATACTATACCAGGCTGTGTGCCGAAAAACAAACAAGCTGTCTTCTGAGAGCAGATGGATTGCAGATCCCGCTACCTGAGAAGTGAAGCTGACTGTCTAGACGATCACATCATAAAAAAAAAGGTTGAGAAAAATTTAAGCCAACCAGAAATTTTATCAATCATACATGACCGGGGTGGGTACGGTTACAATAGTTACCATCAAAACTACGATAATGGATTGAATCATAACCACTGGAAACTGTATTCAAATCTACACTTGTATTTTCTCAAAACTACTTCCAGAAGAGAAAAACTACAACGTTGGCCTTGTCATCACTTTCACAGTGGAACAGTGAAAATAGAGCACTAATTACGGAAACCTCCTTCCCTTCAATTCTCTCACTCAAGAACCGGAAATGCAAATTCCGTGGGTAATTCGAATTTACCTCTGAACTTTCTTTTTATATTCGAATAACTTTTTCCAATCTATTGAGAAGGAAAAGGACAGAGTATATTTGATGACAAAACTTATAGTCGCGATCAGCTGTTTTGACGTCATGTGGTCTTTCCATTTTGTCAATTACTAGAACTCATCGATAGGCAACCACTGATACTCACCTCATTAATATTGGTGAACAACACCTATTGATAGCTTGCCATAATACGCGGATGAATAATCCGTGAAAACAAACGAATTGATATATATATATATAATATATATATATATATATATAATATATATATATATATATATATATATATATATATATATATATATATATATATATATATATATATATATATATATATATATATATATATATATATATATATTTATATATATATATATATATATATATTGTGAGTAAATATACTCATAATTCTCAAGTAAATCAACCATATAATAAGGAGAATTATTCCGGAGATATAATACAAAATACAGGGAGGGCCCTCCATATTCACTTTATACATAAATCGGTGGATGAAAGATTATCATCTTGAAATATATTTTCTCAACTACGAGAAAATAAGAATTATATATTAATATGTGGGTCTATAGTATTAGTAATTTATATACAACTTGTAACTCATACTGCTCTGCAGTGTGAACGTTACAGTATTCTTGACATTGATACAAGCTTGTTTTCCCACTATAGATTCTGAAAGTTTGATGAAATATGAACTCCTTTTGTGAAAACCCATGTGATTGATATTCACTTCCAAATTTCAAATTTGTTGTGATGTCCACCCGCATACTCTACCGCATAAATCTTGATTTATTGCCAATTTATCTATGACACTTTTCTGAAATCACCACTGCAGAACTGTACAGCTATCGATGTTCTTCGTCCTAGCCCATTAGGACAAATTTTTCACGAGAACAAGTATTCACCTCCAGCATAGGGAATATTCCAGTGTTGGCTATTCTACATTTAAAAAGGCTGAAGACATCTTTGAAAAGTTGATTTGTATTTTCATGAACGAAATTTATGATGACCCCTGTACGTACCTGTTCCCGGAACTCCTTTTCAGATTTTTTTTGGTCCTGATCCTCAATACCCAAATCTTTTTTGAAATTTTGAAAGTTTTCAAATGACCCTAATTTGTTTAAAATTTTCGCAATAGTCAAATGAAACTGTTGGCAGATATTTAAATCTCTTCATTATGAAGCCGGATAATATATTTGATGTGTTTCAACCATTTTTCTCTTCCTGTTTTTTTTTTGAAAATTCGTTGCACATTCCTGAATTTGGCAATTATATCATTGCTGAGTGGAGCAATTTTTTCGGAATTCATCGTTCAATTAACAGAAAGAACGAGAAGAATGTATGCATCTGTAAGTAGATCTCTCTCATACTTTTTTATGGTTGACAAACTTGACATCCCCAAACTTTCGTGTGCTGCTTTTTCTCATATCCTCCTATGGCTAGATAGCTGGCGCACCTGCATTTTTATAAACCCGTTGAAAATATGGGTATTTCAAAAAGTGAGCTCAACCAATATGAATTTTTAAGAATTCCCAATCATTAGAAATAAAAAAATTCTGGAACACACCGGTAACAAAACACTCGAAACGAATTGTTTCAATGTGAGAACAGTCTAAACATATTTCAGTTTATGACGCGTTGCTCGGAATACACATGACGCTACTCTTCCGCGATCATTTGGTGGATAAAAATACCCATCACCACTATAAACCCCCACCCCTTCTTACTGACATTTATGAAAAAGTGATCAAACGAAAATAGAATCAAATAATCGAATGCTAAAGGTAAATTATTTTCTCTCACCTCAATTTTCGATTAATTTGAAGACAGTGCCTTTGAAGTTGATGGCTTGACAACCAGCAATCAGAGTCCAGTCAATTACCTACTTCACTATCATATCCTTCCTTGCTTTAGCTGTCGTTTTAATTATTCATGTAATTATATAAGTATTCTGAAACTCCCACATATCAATAACCTACTTCACCTCACATCATATATTTCAACAACTCTTATAAACTGTACTTGATGATAAAATATATTATAGGTATTGTTTCCTCAGTGTCATGTTTTATAATTATTTGAATTGTAATATAATCAACAGATCCTTCTTCTTATTATAAAATATTTCCATTGTACTCTCTGTCTCAGAATATTTTCTGTAGTTGATTTATACAATTAAATATTTGTTTTTGTACATTTTGTATTTTCAACAGAGTGACTAAGTTTTGTCCATGAAAACTTCTTCTGGCAATATCGTTTATCTTGATTTATTGAAGTAAAAATGAAGCAATTGTCCCCTTCAATACAAAACTTCATACTGAGAAGGAACGTAATTCATGTGAGAATCCTGTTGTTTTCTACATATTCGTTCTGCAATCCACTGTTGTCATTCAAATTTTCGTAAAATTAAACCAATCTTCATTTGTGTATATTTTATTATAGTCCAGTCAATGACTTTTTATCTATTTTGTTTGATTTGAATATGTTCATGTACAATTCACATGAATTTTTAATTAGTAATTCCTATTGTAGTGCTCTGAAGATGACTTAATAGAAGTCGAAACATTGGCAACAGATCGATAGGGGCTTTGGTACTATTGACCTCACCCCATACAACTTTATAGTAATTTTTTTCTAAAAAAAACCTGGTAATTGTATTTTGCATTTGAATGAAATTAAGATTTACTTCCAGTAATCATCATCCATCTTCTTACTGAAGTTCGGTCCTTGTGGTCTAGATTCAGTATATCTAGAGTTCAACAAGATTCAATTACTTCGAATGTATTCATATTACGAGAAATTCCGTTCATGAGGAGGGTACGAAAATATTTCATTTCTATGAATATGTTTCCTAACAGATAGAAAGAATTGACACCAACCTTTTTCTTCGATTTCGCCATTCTCATATCTCTGGAGTTTTCAGCTTCACCAGGAATGCGATGACACCATATGACAATAGCAATGTTGGTGTAGGTGAAGAGTAAAACAACTGAAGGAATTACATACTGCATAACCATCAGGATCTTAGAGTAAATGAATTCATACTCCGTGCCGACATTCGAATAATCCTCACTGCAGATGAATCTGAAAAAAATATAAGCAAGTTCTAGTAATGTATCAGTGAATTTCAGAACTGCTGAACAATGAAAAGTAAAGTATGGAAATTTTTTCATATAATTTTCTGGAAATAGAGGATTGGTGAAAATAAACAACAACTGCAGTCGAAGATAGCCTCCTTCACACACACACACACACACACACCCCCACCCATAAAGACACACAAACTCGCACATGCACGCACGCACGTACATATTCTGGTCACGTATTCACTATGGGGACTATGGGATGGTGTGGAATATGGAATCATCTGTGTTACGAGTACAGCTAATCTCCCTTCTCCTTGCTATTTTAAAGCTATTCGAACAATAGCAAAATACTGTGATTTTTAATGGTTTTTTGATGAATAATGGGTTCGGATTCCACTAGCATGACAATCATACCAGGAATGAAACTGAACTCTAGCTCATAAATTCGGACCTCATAAGTACTTCAATTGCACTTTGACTTCTTGAACACACTCAAAAACTCACTGCGCCCTACCTTTTGGTGTCGTACATGAAGTATTTGTATATACTTAAAATAATATCGAATTTTATATCAAATTGAAGCTGATCTAATGAAAATACCATTCACATAGAAAATTGTCGATTCAATATTTTCGTCCGAGAACCAATAGCAGCAACCGTATTACACATATGGATTGAAAGAATGGAAGTTGATGTTCTGTGGAATACATTCATTCATGTACCATATATTCAGAATTGAAGTTTATTGAGTAAAGATAAAGAGTTAGGTTAAGTATTCGATAGTGGTATCTTCAAAAAAGTGGTCAATAATAGGTTGTAAGAAATAATCACTAGCAATTTCACCTGATGGTGAATCAACCTGAAACGAATGCCAAAGTTATATTGGAAAAGGTTCTTGAAATTCATAAATCCAGGAAACCGTTTCAAAGTATACTTTTTTGAGTAAATAAAAAATGTTGCCTAACGTGCCACGGAACGTGGCAACAACCACTTTGATACACTTCGATATTAGGTTCTTTTATTGAATACCGACCTTGGCATGGGTCGGACCCCACTGGTGTTTCCACGGTTGGACACACTTTCACAAACAGAAACTCACTGAACCCTCTTGAGGCACTAATTTGCTATTTGTTAGATGGACAATGATGAAGAAATACAAATGGCCAAATGGTGGGTTACACACATTTACACTCGAATAAAACTTTACCCATGGGTCCTCATCTCATAAGTTCTTTCATTGCACTTCGACTGATTGAACACGCTTTTCCACTAAGAAACTAACTGGCATCTACCTTTTTGGGCTGCGCCCATATTGACATTATATTTCCAGAATTTGTTCATCTTTGGTATTAAAAAAAAATTAGGATACATGTACAAAAACTTTGTTCGTGAAATTTATATTTAATGATCGCTGTCTCCGTTTCAATGGAAATGCTCACCTACATTCCAAATGTTTCTTCGAGTGAACCAAACGTTCATGCAAATTGTAACAGTAAATTATATTGTCAAAGAAGTTAGCTCAGGTAGGTAGGGACTAATTTGAGCAATTATACGAAACGCAAAAACCGGTTACTGTAATAGCTTTCAAAAATAATTTCGGCATCAGAAATCAATTTAAGAATGTTTGCCCACCTTGTAGGTAGAAGAAATCGATATTTTATTTACAACCTCAGAAGGAGGCGCTGCCAAGAAAAAAGATCCCAAATAGTTTTTCGGTAGAAACGATACCGAAGTTTTCGAACGGAATTTGGCGAAGAGATACGCGCGACTCGA
>JAFIRS010007549.1:0-24063 GCA_018342105.1 Gonioctena quinquepunctata | reverse complement strand
AGAGAATGAAAATCCGTTTCGAACAAGGTGCCACATTTAAATTTTTTGAGGGGGTGCTCATAATTCAGAGGGGGTGCAATAAGGAGGTAATATTTTCATACTGTAAATTGTTGAATTGACAATAGGAATCGACTCGTTTCAGGTTTTTTAAACAAATACATAATAACGCTTGAAATGAATTTATTCCATACCTATGTAGCGCACTGTATAATATTCAATATTTATAATAATAATAATAATAATAATAATTTTATTAGTCCTTTAAGATCATATACATGATATAGGATAAGTCAGGAATGCAATTTTAGACACATAATCAATGAGATATACAAAATGGTAAACACAAAATCAAATTACAAAATATAGATATCACACACGCATAGTTAAAATAACACTTAACTTTTGAACCGCTGTAGAAACAGTTATCTTGCAAAATATCACATATTTTAGATAATAAACATAAGGTTTTAACATAGTTGTCTGTATAAAATAGAGTAAGGAATGTAGATAAAATATAGATATAGTAGTATAACATTTATGTACCAATAAATAAATCTAGCAGGATTGGTTTGTAGGGTTTCATCGTTTATGTTGTAATTTTTTTTTTTTTGTTGAGTTCTTCATTATAATTTAGGAATTCATATCCTGAATAAAATCCTTCAGTGGATATAAAGTTTTTTAATTTACGTTTGAATGTACTCATGTTATTAATTGACTTCAGTTATTATCATTATCATGTTATTGATTGCACTTAGTCGTTGCCAGGCAACAGAAAAAAACTTTTAGGAAAGATTTTTTTTTTGAACTGTAAAGAAATATTATTTCCTTACAGTTGAAGTTTACGAAGGCACATTCAATGGTGAGGAGTGCTAAGAACAAAATAATTTTCAAAAACATTTAGAAATGCCACTTTGAACTGACAATTGTTACTTTGAAGTGACAATTGTCTATTTGAAGTAACAATTAATTGTCACTGAACTAGAATTTCACTTTCAGTGCATTGTATTCAAAGTGGCAATTCCAAATGTTTTTGAAAGTGACAATTTCATTTTTAAGAATTTCAACACATAAAATACATTTTGAAATTAATTGTCGGCACTGGGGGAACATGGGAACTAGTAGGATTATTTTGCTGAATATTTTCCACACTAATAATTTTATTTGTTTGACAATAATAAATATTGGGCATTGGGAGAACATTGAAACTGGCAGGGTTATTTTGTTGATTATTTTCTGCTGCGAACATTTTTTTTGCTACCTGCCACATCATGGCAGAAGACCGACGAAAATAGTGGCTGGTCGGATTTGGCAAATTCAAATAAGTAGCCACTACTTTAGTCATTTTTCTACATTCTACTACCTGTCTACACCCTTTTACGTTTTGATACTTGTATATAAATCGGATGTTATTCATGTCTCCTAGTTTCAAAGCCACATACTAGCGGTAAACATTTAAGTACATTTCATTTACTACAAACAATGATCTTGATGTAGTCGTTTTAGAGTATGGTTCGCTAACTTAAAGCTGGCGAGGTTATTTCTAACTAACTTGTCTCTTCTACAAGCTCCAGAAATACCAAATATTACAGCAACCACAACAATAAATAAATATGTAAATAATCCGAATAAAAATTGAAGTTTTGTGACTTACCTTAATCATTAAATATTCTTTATGTGGAAGCTTTCTGGATGAATTTGTTGAATTGTTCTTTAGTTGACATCTTGGATTTTTTGGCCTAAAACATTCTGCTTCCTATTTCAATAATAAAGGAAGTTTTGGGATATTTAGATATATCCACATCATGTATAATTGCAAGGGTTGTCTTAAAGATTAAATAGTTAGCAACCAAGCTCCAAACTATTACAACATTTTCTGAGAAAGAACTTGCATTCATATTCTTACAATATTTCATGAAACGATTGATTGATTGTATTTTTCTGTTGATCATCACTCATCATTTTACACTTCACTTTTGCTTTTTAGAACGTTCGAAAACGCATAAAACGCTATATGAATACGCCAAAAAATAACCTTTTATGGGTCAAGTTTGGCAATTCAATATTACTTTGTTTCCATAGTTACAAAGCAAATATTTCATGGTATCCTTATTTCTGAATAATATTATTAATGCTTATTTCATAATTTTAACAAGTTGATTGTAATTATTTATGTCCTTTGAATAATGTTTGAATTCGGAAAAATAGTATGTATACAATATTCTGTTGTTCAATCAATTCGTCATAAATCCTCAACATTTGAATGCTTGCTTTCGAAAACTCCTTCAAAATGCACTAGCCAAGGGGGCCTGGATTCTGCTGATGCTATGTGGAGTGTAGGTTACAATAATTTCAATAAATCATCACCAATAAAATATTTCCAAATCTCCAGAGGTCCTTAAATTTTTGGTGAAATTTTTGAAGTTGCCAAAGTCGAATAATATTTCTGCATTTTCTCGTATGGCATGGAGAAAATAATAATGTGAATAGATATGAAAGTTCCCAATGCTGAAAAAAAGTCGATGGAACGATATCGATCCGTCACAACGAGAATAGTTCAAATTAATTATTTCAGTCATCTTCGTGACTTTATACGCATTTAATACCATCATTATTGTGATTGTCTGATATGGATCCATTCAATTTCTAGATTTAATTAATATATGCCATTCCATAGATAACCACACGGCACACCTGGATTTTCCAATTTTCCAAAACGTGAACATGAAATTGATGTTGAGACAATAACGCTATAATCAAGTCAAAACACAATCCATAAGTGATTGACCTACTTCAAATAATTAGATCATTATAGCTGGTGATACTCGGAATACTTTCAAATATGAAATTTATAGGAAATATTGAGCGAATAATTATAGAGTCTGTTATTTCCGCATAGATTTGAAATTATCCATGACATTCTCACTTCTTTGAGTATCATTGAGTATTCCGAACATTTCCTACAATAGCAACCTCTATAAATAATTTCTTGAAGCCAAAACTAACAAAACTTTCTCGCTACACTACGAAAACAGTGTTGCTAACCTGGCCAATTGAAAGATAGTTTTCAAGTTACAATTGGGGTCACTAAAAATTATAAGTCGATTTCTCCACTATGTGATTATAATCGAAAAACAGACAATATATATTGCATTCATACTACTAATCCTGAGTGTAGAAAACTACAAACATCAAGTTATTTGAAGGGATCTTTCATACTTGTTTCAAGAAAACTTTTATTTATCTCATGACTTCTAATTTTTTTTCAACAACCATTTTGTTTTTGAGCTAGATTTCATGTCCGCAATAGGTAGTATTGTAGAAGTTCCAGAAAATGTTAGTATATTATTGCCGATTATGGTCCCCAGAATTCAAAAATACTATCAGTTCGAAAGTTTCACTCTGAGGGTGTTGTTATCAAATTGGTGAATAATAGTATATTGTTTTACGAGGGGAAAAGTAACCTTTTTTGAAGCGAGAGAACAGTTTACCAGCCGATGCGCAGCCGAGGCTGGTAATGTTTTCGACGAGTGAAACACTATACTTTTTCTACAACCCTGTTTACATCATAATAATATGCTAAAAAAGGACGATGAACAAATATTTCATTTTAAATTAAAAATAACAGAATTTCTTTAAACATTACTTATGATTTAAATATCGGTTAATTGTTACATTCGAGCAATTATTCAAAATTATAGGAGTATTACAATCAATATTTTTATGTATTAGGTAGGCGATGCCACATCTGTTTGTTGTTAACTGATGTCACTCCAGATGAAGATGCGCCGTAATCGGATAGCGTTGTATTTTGTATGGATTGTAAAATTTTTGTTTGTATTTGATTTTTGCTGCTAACTGATTGATTAACATATCCCTCCGCAACGTTACTAGATTTCCAGCCTCCATGCTTTTGAAATTGAAGTAAATCACCTCCTCTATCCACTAATAGCGTTGCGGAAGTTCTACGCAAACAATGACCAGTATATTTTTGGGGATCAGGCAAGTTTAAATATTGAGATATTTGCATAGGAAATTTACTGAATTTATTTATTCCCACAACCTGTCCAGTACACTTTCCGTTCTGGTAGTTAATGAAGAATCTTGAATTTATTTTGTCCTTATCTAGTGGACGGAGTTTCATATATAGTTTAGAAATCTCGTAGGAGATTCCAGAAATGTGGAAAGAACGCGGTACTTTTTTTTTGTATTACATTTTGTAACTAAGAGTATACTTCTGGTATCTTTCATCATTTATTGTCAAATCTTTTAATTCATGGCAACGACAAGCTCCCGAAATTCCAAAAACTAAGGCTTCCCACACTTAATATTAATATGATTAAGAATTTGTCGCAATAATGGAGTAGTTATTCATTTAGTATTTGGAGTCGAGTGCATCCTTAAAAGTGTGTATCTCATCGGAAGAATTTTTTTTAGACTTTTGACTTTTAGAACCATCAGATTTTCGTTTTAAAAAAGAATGTAACTTGGGATATTTACTGATATCGATATTATTTTTAATCGATAAAGTGGTTCTCAACATCGAATGTGCACCTCAATGAAACTATGAGAATCATATCTGGAACCCTAAAGTCCACCCCAATCCCATGGCTGCACGCACTAACGAATTTAGCACCACCAGACCTGAGGAGACAACAAGCTACTGTTCACGAATGGAACAAACTACACGATCCTAAATACCCTAGAACTCTACCAATACACATGATATTGGACAACGCTCCAAACTGCCGTCTCAAGTCCCGAAAACCCATTTGGCAAGATAAGGTATTAACCCATCATGAACCATTTCATATTGAGAAGCTTGAAACCAAATGGACAACCAACCATGATTTCAACCATAATAACCACGAGGACCCTACCGTTCCTCTCCAGGAATGCAAATGCCTAGGAAAGCATGGTGTAGCCTCAACGCATCAGAACTGGCCACGCCAGATGCATGTCCATGCTGTACAAGTGGGGACTCTCGGACACCCAGGAATGCGACTGCGGAGCGCCGGACCAAACTGCAGCCCACGTAGCCAACGAGTGCCCAATAAGAAAATTTGAAGGAGAATGGAATGAGATCCTGAATGCCACTCCCGCTGCCGCGAATTGGCTGACCTCCCTGGATATCGACTTATAACCCACGACCTATGCCTCAAGTGTATTCGCATAATATATATATATATATATATATATATATATCTTAATTGTTTGCCAACCTGTAAAAATGCTTGTATCTTCTTCTTCTTCTTTCTGTAGATCGCCATACGATAAATAAATAAATAAAATAAACATCGAATACATAGACCATAGCGTCCATGACTTAATTTTTTTTGACAACCATCCAAAATACGCAAGCAGCACAGTTTTTGAAAATTAATTCACGTGATTATCGACTCTCCAATCAATGAATTTTGAATATATTTCTTCATATCTCTTTTTAGATTTCACTGGCAATAAATCCAAAGAGGTTTCCTCAGCTTGATTTGCTATTTCTGGTGGTGTATTTGGAAAATCTAAATCACTTTCCGAATCAGAAATCATGATAATTTTAAAAACTAATAATGCTTTCAGTGCAAACTGACAAGTCTAAACAATTAACGAAGAACGTCAAACTAATGAAACCAGGCAACTAGATATAAATTGTTTTGAAATCTCACGGTATTTTTACAATTCTATTTTGCAAAAGAAAAAAATGCATTTCCATTATAGAAATGAATCATGTCTTCGTTTATTAATAATTTAAAGTCATCAACACATTATATACGAGGGCGGGAAATGATTGAAAACGAAAGTTAACGTTATGAGAATATCTCTCACTTGCGACGGAAATCACGTTTTCGCTGAAGGTATTCTATTGCAAAATGACGTCTTTTCGTAAAGGATTGTAGAAATACTTTTTTTTATCTCATAACTTCTAATTTTTTTCTTCAACCATATTGTTTTTGAGGTAGATTTCACATCCGTAATAGGTAGTATTGCAGACGTTCCAAAAAATGTTAGTATATCTTTGCCGATTATGGTCCCCAGAATTCAAAAATACTATCAGTTCGAAAGTTTCACTCTGAGGGTGTTGTTATCAATGGTGAATGAAATACATTTCTTTTTCTCTTTTGATGAATTCATTCGTGAAATGGCGTACTTCTCTATAAGCCTGTAGATGAGCCTCAGATTCAGATCGTTCAAACATCTTCTTTCTTTTGTTCAATAGGAAATATTAGACAAGGAGCTTTGACTTTGGTTAGTCCAGATGTTGTAACTGGGTATATTTATCAAATAAACCATTCAAACAATTGATGAAGTAATATTTTTTCCTCTACGTTCTCTTGGTCATAGATTTTAAAGTATGAGTAATCGAAGAGACTAGAAGGCATATTCATCGAAGGTAAGTTTTATAGGTTATCATTTTTGGACCCTCATTTTCATTATCCAGAAAAAGTTCCCAAAAAAGAAGGAACAAATGATCAGACACATAATTATAGTCTAAAAGCCGAATTAGAAACGTCCTTAACCCATCTGTTTAATGAATGAAAATAATCTTATATTGAATTTAGTATTGAAAAATATATCGCAAGTGGGTTGGCTAAAACAAACTAGCTCTTTAAAGCTCGCCAACCGTCATTCAAACCAGATTTTTCGCAGACAACCCTATATAATTGTGTTCGCAATGAAATAGCGTTTATTTTGATATAAGATTTATTTATTAAACAGATGGGTGTGAATTACTAGTATCGACTTACCTACCTGTCTATACCTGCTAACCCAATAGTTACGCCAGGGAAAAAATAGACAACCCATCGTTTGTATATTCTATAGGCTTCATACTTTCGATTGTCATATTGGTTCGTTGAACTAATGAGTGCAATGTTTTTGTTAACCACTCACAAAATTCAACCCTCCGGTCTGGATCATCCTCCGTGAGAGCATGCAGGATTTTCATTTTATAGGGATGAAACTTTTCTTTTTTTAGGACTCTTTGGACACTTTTTGAACTTACCCCACAAGATTCAGCATCTGCAGACGTCGACTGAGTCGGATTGACTACCATTTCAGTAACAATGTCTACCTTTTTTTTCTTCTGAAAGAGGCAGTCTTCCTGATCTTGGAGCATCTTTCAGCATACCAGTTGCTTGGAGCTTATTTAAAAGTTTGCGCAAATATGACCTCGAAATAAGATTCTCGAAAATCTATATTAAACATATGGACCTGATGATATCTTCCAGAATTCCCAAATAGTAAAACTATGTTCAAATTTATTGTCTAAACTCGAGCATAGATCACACCCTTTTCATAAAAAAGGATTTTAGGGCTCAGCAGTTCAGTTTGAAGTAAAACGAAACTGTTACTCGACGACAACGATTTTTTTTTCCAATGCAAACTTATTTGAAAGAATTATTAGGTGATTTTTGGTTCACGTTTTGAAATGTTACCAAAATGTCACTTTTCGAACGTTACATTTCGAAAACAATTGAATTTAGGAGTAAAGTGTATAAGAGAAAACTGTTAAGAATTATGAGCAGATTTCCAAAATGGAATAATATATGGGGTGGGGTGTTCTTTAAAAAAAAATTATTGAAGATGGCGATCCGCCGCCATTTTAAAACTTTTAGCTATGATTTTTTCATGAAAAAGTAGGTTTTTTATCTCCTTATTCAAGTCCTCCAAATTCCGTTGCGATATACCAGGTGGTTCAAAAATTATTAGGGGGGGGGGCAACGGACTTTAGACGAGCACTGTATAGATGGCGCCTAAACTATCCTCAAATTAATCTGAAATTTTATTATAGGCAGACTTTATAGCAGCACAAACTACGATAAGTTTTATCATAATTGTCTTGACCTCGATTGGGAAAATATTATGCTTCTTAGTGATCCCTTCTTTTCTTTCTACACTCAACTCATAGAAGTCTTCAACAAGTCTTTTCTCATTCAGAAAATCAAAATGAAACGAAAGAAACCATGGATAACACAGGGAATCAAAATGTCCTCGAAGAATATACGATCCTTTATATACGGAAATTCACTAATAACCTTTATTTTCATGAATACTTTGATAAATACCGCAAAATCTATAGAAAAGTACTCAAACTATAGCGAAAGAAAACCACTTCAAGAATAGAATAGATACAACAAATAACAAAATGAAAGAAACATGGTCCATAATAAATGACTTGAGGGATATTCCTAAAAAAATTATCGATTCAAAAATACCAATAACTGCAAATGAAATGAAAGATTTCTACTGTTCGATTGCCAAAAAGCTTAACGAAAATACTATAGTACCATATGACCCGTTAATCATCTTGAAGATTTTGAAAATGAAAATTATTTGATATTATACGATACAAATATTGAGGAATTGTTGGAGGTACTAAAAGAAATAAAAAATGAAAAAGCAGCTGGCTTTGATTGCATTTCCATGAAAATTTTCGAAAACCTTCCAAGAGTTGTGCTCAATACGTTAGTCTCACTAATAAATCTATCGTTTCGTGATGGTATATTTCCGTCTTTTCTAAAAATGACCATAGTAATCCCATTCCACGATCCGTCAAATTTTAGACCAATATCCCTTATACCGAAAAATAATTGAAAAACTAGTCAAAAAAAGATTCAATGAGTTCCTTAGCACACACAACATCAATCACGCAAATCAATTTGGATTTAAAAATAGAAAGAACATACATGATGTAATTTTTTCCTTTCTGCGTAAACTTTACAAGAGTAAATGACGGAGATATTGCAGCGGCAGTGTTCTGTGACCTTCACGAAAGTTTTTGACTGCGTGGATCACGGAATACTTCTACGGAAGCTTCGCCATTATGGATGTAGTGGAGTAACTTTGAATTGGTTTGAGTCATACCTCACAGGGCGTAGTCAAATAGTGAAAACTAATGATATTTCAAGGACTACTGAGATAGATTCGGGAGTGCCACAAGGATCGGTTCTAGGACCAATTCTGTTTTTATTATACGTAAATGATCTATCCACTCTTAACATTTTTGGTGAACTATCGTTATTTTGTGGAGGGGTAAGACCGTTGAGGATCAAACGAAAAAATATCTCAAGATATAAAAATTGTCGAAGTCCTGGTGTGATTCAAACCCTTTATTATTCAATATCACAAAATCAAATATAATCTCCTTCAGATGTAATCTTCTAGATGTAACCTTAGAAAATAATATCATTGAGAATAAGGATTGTATCAGATTGCTGGGTTTGAATAAAGATAAGAAATTAAAGTTTGATATACACATAAAACAAATTGAGAAAAAAAATTTGCCGGATGCTATGCAGTTAGAGTAATTTCTAGAGAGCTTGGGGTATCTACTGCTGAAACTGCATATTATGCTTTGATTGAATCTCATCTGAGGTATGGTATACTCTCCTGAGGAGTGTGTAGCTTAAATTTACTTGCATCGGTCCTCAAAATACAAAAAAGAGCAATTAGAAATATTTGTTAAATTGGAACACGTCATTCATGCAGGCAACATTTCATAGATAAGAAGATACTGATCGTCGTTGCTCTTTCCATCTTGGAAACCGTTTGTTTTGTAGGGAAACATATTCCGAAATTTGGAGTCATTTCTTCCATTATTCCACACGACGAAGCTCTAGAAATAATTTGTAATTACCTCTACCTTCGTCCTCTCTAATCAAAGATTCATTTATTTATAAAGGAGTTGAGATGTATAATAATTTGCCAATTCAAAAACACAGATTCTAATGTAGAAATAGAGAGTTTTAGGAAAAATATAAAAAGACTACTGAATACAAGACCGTATTATATTTTACAAGAATTTTTTGAAGATAATCTGACAATAGAATAATTGTTTTGATTGTTTTATTTACTTATTTATTTGATAAACGTGCATTTCTGTGTATTTTCGTCCAGTATTTTATATAATATTTTATTTATACATGTATTTGAAGCTTTGTCAACAAAATCTTATCTTTGGACAATAAAGTATATTCATTCTTATTATTATTGTTATTATAAATTACTTGTTGCGTACAGACAGTTGGGACTTCCGTCTCAATAGATAATATTGTTTCAGAAATTAGTTTACGCTTATTATTCATATTCTACAAATGACTCCAGATTGAACACCCAGCCACAGTTTATAGCTATAACTGTGACCCAGCTAGGTGTAGAGCTCGTCCAGTATTGAAACGACCACTTTCCCTACCTAACAACCAATTATTCTCGAAGATGCCCGAACTATGGCTAGTAATAGAAATTCCATAGGCGTACCAAATTGTTTGGTATAGGCGATACAAGAGAAGTAGAGAACTTACACTCCTATAACTTCTGAACGGAAAAAATATTTTTCGACAAATCTGCCAGAGGGATATCGATATATTTGTATAAGAAAATTTGAATAAATAACTGCACTACCTATTTATTAATCAAACAAACCTTTCAAACACTGCATGCCAAGACACTGGTGAAGATTCGCCGTAGCACTCCAAATCGTGTCCAATCGTGTTTCCCCCCTCTCTACCTACCAAACGGTCGTTTCAATACTGGACGAGCTCTAACCCTAGATAGTTGACACCATAGACAAATTAAAAATAAAGAGACTGTTTGAAACATTGGCGATCTTGACCACCAAGTTTTTGGTACGGCCAGTCGCGCATGGAGGCGCTGCCCGCAATCAACAGACGACTGACATGATAATTTTCCAATTTCGACATTTGTCAGAAAATGACAAACCACGTAATAATTTCAGAATAATTCTACTGTTAATTGTCATCGAAAAATTAATTATAGAAATCATACTATGGACTTGAATTATGAACCCAACGTCGAAAATGGAATGTTTAGTTATTCGAGTTGACGCTGAAATTCCTCGGAATATTCTTTCACAAGGTAAAATATAAGCTGCTTTTCACAAACTGATACTTATTTCCATCCATCAGTTGCAGACATTTTTTCACAAACTGATATATTTCCGTCCATCATTTTCCATTTCCTATCACCATTTGAGGAAGTACGAAGATTATCATCAAACTGGAGCATTTGTTAGGTATACCTACTCGTTCTCCTTTGTGCTAATCAATGAACAAAATTATTTAAGGTTTGTTGTGAATGTAATATGTTTTTATTTTGGTTGATTTGATGATAAGACTGAAGAATATTTTAAATTTTGTTGTTTTTCGGAGTTTTATTATTGTTTTGTCTGTAATTGTACCTTGTCCTAGATACAATAAAATGTGTTTTTATAGTTAGTTCTTATAGGTAGTTAGTTAGTTAGTGTGTTTTTATAGTTAGTTAGTTAGTTAGTCTTGTTTTATAAGATCTTTAATTTTGTTCTTGATATCATTAAATAAAGATTTAACCACGAACGAACTAACAGATTCTACGAATCGATTACTGTATATATTTTATTGGTGATCGATTTGCCATTCCTGTATTTCATATGATACAACCATTCATATGGAATACAAGAATAACAAATCGATCACTTATAAAATATATACCATATCAATCATATGAAAGTAACACATTTGAAAAACCCGCCTTATTTCAATCGGTCCTACCAACTGTATTTAGTTCGGCCAGTTGCGAGATATGTCGCCACTGTATAAACGTGGTGCCAACTTTTACTGCAGGTTTGACCACTCTCTTTATTTTTAGTTTCTCTATGGTTGACACTGTCTTCTGTAAGTAATGATTCATGGTTTATTGTTCCCAGTGGTGATGTTCCGTGGTGAATAAATATGTGGGGCGATTTTGATTCATTCAGTTTAATTTTCCAGTTTCAATTTTGTTGATATATCTTGTAGAATGGAAAGTAATGCATGTGTGTGGCTAAATTACTATTGTCCAGGGCCAATGAAAAAAATAATAATAATGCATTGGTGTTGGCATTCAATGGCATATCACCCCTGATTGAAATATACAGTATTGGTCCAAAGACAGTGACTTGTGGTACTCTTGATGTCAAGGCTGTAGTTTTGCCATCTCATCTTCGTTTCTGATTCTGAAGTTATTACCTTTATAAATAAATTAGTAAGTTGTGGTATAAATCTCTACAGGTAAGTATTTTTTCAGTTTGTAAAGTAAACCCTGTTGCCGTACTTTATCGAATACGTGGCTTACATCAATATTTTTTGTCAAACTTATTTTGAATCAGTTTTATCACTCGATATATTTGTTTGCTATGAAACCAAATTGATGATGTGGGATCTTCCTCTGTTTTTTTTCCGTAGTCGTTTTGCAAGACACTTTTTTGATTTTTGGGATGATGCTAATTGAATTATATGCACTCGGCTCATGAGGTGGTTTTTTCTATTTGTATATCAATATTTTCTAGGTTTACTAGAGTATTAATTCACCACACCTTCTTCGATGCCGGTACAAATCTCATCAGCGCACTATTCTGGAAATTCCATTGAGTTTTTATCAACGGAGAAGAATTTCCAAGGATTTCTGATCAAGTCTTAAGTATAAAAAATTAAACATACGTACATGAATCGCAGGTGAACCAAATAATAATGATATTGCCTTCAAAATTTTTCAATAATTTCAACACGCTTTAACTGAAAGCATTTTGATCACCGATGATTGTTTGAATTACCTACTTTCTTGAAATATTTAATTTTGTCATTTTCATGTCACCGAGTACATTTTTTTCTCTAGGCATAAACCCAACAAGCACTTATCCTTAGTGACGACTGAAACATGTGAAAGTGAGCTATAAAAGTCGTGAAACTAATTTCACACATTATTCACCCGCCAGCTAGATTTTACAACAACGGCAATAGACAACTTTAGGGAATTTATCCATGCTGACGTAAACATGTTCGACAAGCCTTGAAACGAAAATCATTTCAGAAATACTGGATGAATATGTGTTATGCTTAAATGTGGAAGTGAAGACCAGAATAAAATATGTCAATCAATTTGTTTCAAGAAAATATCTTGCTTTCGCCAAACTGTTACTTTTTCTATGAGATGCACTTTCAGGTAATGTCATTTTGAAAGTGTGATTTGTTAAAATCATGGGAGAGAGCAACTGACAACTAGAAATCTTTCAAAATACTGATGAATATTGTTCAAGGAATGAATAATATTCAATCAATTTGTTCAAATATTCTTAAACTTACTTTCTATGAGTACTTCAGGTATGTCATTTTGAAGTGTGATTTTTAATCAGAGAGCATAATCTCCAGATTTTCCAAGTATTCATTATTATATTATTATTTGTTCAGGCTGACTGGTCTACCTTAATTTCCAAGTGTTCGGGATTTCATCGATAATACTCATCTACACTTGTTTCATTTAGAAATTGTATTGTTTTCAGGATGTTTTTCTCGTTTTTTAGGCATTGTTGCAGCTTATCAGGAATGGAGCAGTCGTTTCTAGCTTGGGTATACAACGGGCACACGAGAAGTAAATGTTCCACAGTAAGTTGCACTTCGCAGGTATCACATATTGGGGGACTGGAACCACACAGAAGGTAGCTAGATGTGATATGGGTATGGCCAATTCTCAATCGAGTGAGTGCAACTTGTTCTCTCTTTTGGTGTGATGGAAAGGGTAGTATCTCGTCGACTTTGTTTTTTATACTTTTCAGTTTATGGTTGCTAGTATTCCATTTTTGGTTCCATTTGTCTCTTATCCTATTTTTTAGGTGTTTTTATGTCTTTCAGTTTTAGTGGGATGTCGTTTAGATAATTTTGTCCGGTAGCATCGCGAGCAGCAATATCTGCAGGTTCATTAACGGCTATTCCTATGTGCCCTGGAATCCAGAAAAAAATTATTCTCTTGTCAGAGTTCTACAGGATGTACAGTTGTACAGTTGAGATAATCTGAATTAGAGGATCGGTATTAAATCTATTTTTTATAGCTTGGAGTAATAATAATAATAAAAATAATATACTTTAATCAACAATGAGTTATCAAAACCATTACAATGATGTCCATAACAAATTGCCGAAATCGTCAGTAAACGAAAGTATACACAGTAAACATACAAGACAAGATATATAAATAAATACAACTAGACACGCGTTGGTCTCAACAACCTCTTAAGAAAATAATTCGTCAAGTGTGTAGAAGTTCTTTTGGGTCAAGAAGTCTTTGAGCCTATTTTTGAAAATGAGAATATTTGGCGCACTTTGCACTTCTTCAGGTAAATTATTATAGATTCTGCAGCCATTGTACTACAAGTTTCTTCGGTAAAACTTGGTTGGGTGCTTTGCCGGAAGTAAATTGTTCTTGAATCTGGTAGAGTGATTATGCTTCGATCGGTTGCGGCTAAACAATGAAAGATTCTTATGAACATAGCACGATATTTCGTATATGTAAGTATCAACTACGGTTAAAATTTGATTATTTTTATAAGACTCCCTGCCTGAGTGTCCCCAGGGAAGATTACAGAGGATTCTCAACGCAGATTTTTGTAAAATAATATTCTTGAACAATCAGTGCCAGCTCTCTAATTCATTATGCCATATCGAATTTGAGAGTGAAAATTCGCATAATACAGAGTGAGGAGTATTTTTTGACTGCAGTGCTCCTTTAATGACCTCAAGGCATAGCATAGCAAGCAGACAAATGACTAACTTTGTTTACCTGTCAGACCCAACGGCATTGACGTCAATTTTTTTTAAAGGAAATAAAATATTTCCAACTTTTCCTATGGATAGTTGACTTGAATTTACATGGAGAAGAAAACTCACCATTAGAAAATATTCGTGTACATTATTCTAAGAATGAAAGGTTTTTGGCGGTATAAAATAGGTAATAAGATACGAACGCCAATGTATGCAGGTGCATTTGTCATGAAGTTGACTGTTAACATAATGTGAAAATACCGCTAATTTTGAACTAAGCCAATCTCACATTGTTATTTCAAAACTATACAATGGCTATTCACTTTCCTAATAGCCAATCAGACTTTGGTCTCAAAACTAGCGCATGCGCCTTAAACAATCATCTAAATGAAATGGCCTATTTACCACAGAGATTATGTATGTGAGATTCCCAGTTTAACTTTTCATCAAAGCGAACTCCCAAGATCTTGACATCGTTTTTAAAACTGAAATTATATGCGTTATTTTTACATAGCGTTTGATTGTGCCCTCGATGGAAAATATTAGGAACCTTTTTTCCTTATTCAAATTAATGAAATTTTCATCTGACCATAATAAACACCGAGTGTATACCTCTTCAGCAATAGCCATTGTCCGATCGATGCTAGTTTCCGTAATTAAGAAATGAGTGTCATCGGCATAACAAACCACATTTACATTTGGAATACCTTCGAGGAAAGTTATGAGGTCGTTGGCAAAAATTATATATAAAGAGGTCCTAGAATAGACCCCTGAGGCACCACTTGACTAACGCTAACGGTTTGACTGAAACTGTTGTTGATTTGCACTGCTTGCTTACGATTTGTTAGGTACGATTTAATGAAATCAAGTGGTATGCCTCGAACGCCATATCGGTCCAGTAAGAGATAATGGTCAACACAATCGAAAGCTCAGTGCTTGGAGAATGGCATATAATTTTACTGTAAATATACAAGTGAGCATTTCTGAAGCAATTCTAATAAAGTATATCGAACATTGTCGAACAGGAAATATATTCATTCGTTAAAAAGACTTTTCATCACATCCATCTCAATGTTATATTTATATCAATTTAATTTCCCGATTGTTCAATACAAAAGTATGTTCATCCATTCCATTTCTAAATAAAAAAAATGTTCGGAGTAGGTGTTAATTTATTCAAGTAGCTGACTCAATTCCCGAATTTGTTAACAAGTTGTTGAACTGATTAAATTGTTGCAAAATACCACAATTCATGTGAATGATGAAATATATCATTGCCTCGAACTAATGTTTTGTGTGTACGGCTGACAGAAACCATTAATAGTCTATGTTTTTTATGTAATCCATTTCGTAGTCATTATTCACTACTCGGGATTTTCCAAGAAAATTTAATCACAAGTGATTATTTCCAAATGACAAATGTTCAGAAAACTATTGCTGATCTTAGTGGACAGTTTGAACAGACTTGGTTTACACCTGAACTTCAACACGAACGAGCCTGTAACTATTATTGTATAAGTGTCTCGTAAGCCATATAAAATACTGAAGAAAAGCAACACGGGAGCCCAGCTCAAGTGTTTGCTTTTCATGAGTGTTTTATATGTTAATAAGATATGAAATGCAATACATGTTATCCACAGATTGTGTGTAATAATCACGAGGACTTTTCCAAAATCGAGGCTTATTTGTATCATGACAGTTGCTGAAAATTCATAAATATGTTGTTCGAGAAGGTTACAATAAATGGTTTTTTGCCAAATCGTTTCCCGCCATCAGGTCAGATTTCTTTGATTTATCATGTTGGTAGTATTGCGATCTCATAACGACTAACAGCTGATCGCGTCAATACCGTGTTTGTTTTATCCGTATTCGAGATGTATTTTCATGGTTCTAAATAATAATAATAAATGTTTATTCAAGTATATAAATTCAAATATAAAGTATAAATATTCAGATATAAATTATAAGAATAGTCTGGTGGTAGAGGATTATAAAATTAAAATTGAGTGAGATTTGTAGAGTTATTAGGACGAATAAACAAATGAATCCCCCATTTAAACCAGTCCTGGGGGCGATTGTAAACTGGGCCGATTATCAGGTAATGCTCACTAATGAGTATTTAATCTCGGCCGGCCAAAATTTTGTACCTGATTTCAGGTATGTAAACTCGGCCGCCTCAATTATCATGACACTTTATTTGAGGAAGATTACTTGCCAGGTAATCTACGTAGATTTCAGGGAATATATTTATAATTTGGAAATGCCCACTCATCCCCTTATAATTAACAAGTTTTGCACCCTGGATACAAATAGAAGTGTCGAGGCTGATTGTTAAACAGTAGCATCTTAGATTTGTTCAGTGAATCTCAGTCGTTTGCGTGTAACCGATTATGGATATACAAGTATCTGTCATGGAAAGTCAGCGTGGTAATGTTGTTTCATTAATGTACAACTACAAATACAATTTTAAAGAAGAGTTGAAAACGGCGAGAAGAAGTGGAGGTGCAAACAGCCAAAGTGTTCTGCTAGTGTTTACACCGTGGGCAGAGATTATACCATCTCGAAATAAAATTTTATTCACAATCATAGTGCCCGCAACATTAAAGATATTCAACGAAATATCATTACAAGCTCAGCGAAAAGAAAAGACGTTGACGATATCAGCAGTCGGCCAAGTAAAATTTTACATTTAGTTATGGTTAATGAAGATACAACAGCTCTTCAGACAAAGGATCTAACCTACATAAAACGCAATTTATACAACGGTAGAAGAAAGTTACTTCCTGTGCTTCCAAATCTCAAAGTGAAGTTCATAATGCACTAAAGACAAATACAAATTATCGCACAAACCGAGGTGTTCTTGTTGGTGGATGATGAAGATTCTCACATACTAGTATTCAGTTGCGTTACAAATTTGGAGAATCTGTGCAAATATAGCAAAATCTACGTAGATGGTACATACTGCACTCAATTTTTTCTGCAACTGTTCACTATTTACGGCTGCCTAATTGGACATTCTATACCGCTTGTGTTTTGTGTGCTGCCGCACAAATGTACTGAAACGTACGTAAAGCGCTTTGAATACGTGAAGAAGTGCTGCACCGACTTTTCGTTTTTTTTTCCCCAGGGAAATCGTCGTCGATTTCGAAAAGGCTATCCACAATGCAGCTTGTACTGTCTGGCCGCAAGTCAAACTAATAGGATGTAGAATTCATCTATCACAATCTTGGTGGCTTAAGATTCAAGAAGTTGGTCTTGCCAAAGAATACAGAAATAAAACAGAAGGAGGAAAATGGTTAGGATGCTTTTTTGGACTTATGTTTGTTGATCCTGAGGAAGTAGAAGACGCATTTGCTTTTTCGTGAGCTGCAACTCAGCCTTAAGAAATAAAAAGTCAAATGTTTGCGGACTATTTAGTGAACAATTATGTGGCGGATTGTTCAATCTATCCTCCAGATTCATGGGCCTCTGAAACGTCAAGGGCCGATAGAAGCACTAATTCCTGTGAATCATTCCATTCACATTTAAAAAATCTTTTAACGCGCCTCATCCTTCGATATTTGTTTTTGTTGACTTTTTATTAAATTATCAATGTGAAATATATGTAAAACTTCAAAGTGTGGACAAGCCATATGTACCAAATTCGTACACAAGAAAAAAGAGGAGTATTACAATAAATAAGTTCTCAATTGAATATTGATAGAAAGATTTTTCTGTGAATTGAAAGAGGTTATCTTGACGATGGAAGATAGTGACTAAGGTTTATCTTTCAGTCGCATGATTCCACATCTGATTTTATGAACATCCTGTTTATATTTTCAATATCAACTATCATAACCCATGATGGTTTTATGTCAGAAAGTACATTTAAAGTGTCTGTCAAAGAAATGATTACTTTTCCATCTTTGCAAAGTGGATTGCTTCTGAACAGTGCCATTTCCGGTTCTCGTTGATGATCTGGAAGTGAAATGTTTTCATGACAAATTATTAAGACCTAGTGAATGCGATGTCTCGGTCAATGTTATGAATGATTTCTGTGAGTATCTCTTTGGAAAACATTCTTCTTTGCCTCATTCATCTTTATGAGTTCTCAATTAAGACTGGAATAGAAAATCAAATAACTATCTGAATAAAAATGCAAATTTTCAATTTCAGATTTTTTCTTTTGGGTTAGGGCCTTTTCAGAATATCTATCAGATGTAGTTCAATGTCCAGCGTGGCTTTAGCCGGGGAAGAAGTTGTTTTCTGTTAGACATTCACAAAAAATAACTTCATTTTAATCGTGGATTTTTCAATTCACAGAAAAATCTTTCTATCAATATTCAATTGAGAATGTTTCCCTTTTCAACATGAATACCCCACAAGAGGTTATCTTGACGATGGAAGATAGTGACTAAGGTTTATCTTTCAGTCGCAGATGATTCCACATCTGATTTTATGAATATCCTGTTTATATTTTCAACAAATCAAATAAGTTCTAAATAATAATTTGAGATAATATATGTATTTTCGTTTGTATGTTACTTATTTTTATTTTAATATGTGTTATTGTTAAGTGGAATTGTATATCATCAATTAATCAATAACTGTATGATCTATGATTTGTATTTATTTTGTGTACGTATATTCCGTTAATATATGCCTTTTTGGAATATAAGTAATATAACCTTCAAAACGTGTTTTTATTTCCTTGCCAAAGTGTGACATTATAATGTTGAAAAACTGATTCTGATTCTCAGTAGTAGGTTAGTTTACAAACATAGGTTACTGGTAGACCCGTAGATTTGGTATCATCAGTTTTATGATCGGCCGAGATTACATACCGTCTTTTAATTGAGAATATTATAAATCCTTAAGCGGCCGAGTTTACATCTGCCCAGTCCTGGTTTGTTTATGGATTATGTAATTAATCTATTACAATATAGCATGTTCGGAGGTAGTAAGAGTAACAATCAGGTCCTATCAAATGTTCTACTGATCGGGTTCAATATTAAATATAAAATGTTTGAATATTTTTTTGAAAAGGTTGAATAAATTCAGTGTATGTAAATATGTTTCGTACATACTTGGTAAGAAATTGTACAATCTGGGTGCTATATAAGTGAAACATCGCTGTCCTGCTGATTTTCTTGCTAAATTGATCTGAACATTTTCCCTATCATGATATCTAGTGGAGTATTGGTGATTTATTTTGTTGAGACACCCTTTGTTTTCATAAATATATTTGGAAACTTTTCACTGCCTTTTTTTGAACTGTATTGCTTGTTTGCTTTCATAATTTAATATAACCTACAATTATTAAATTTGAAAGTCACTTGATTGCACATGAGCAAGGTACTTCAGTTTTCATATTTCACTGTTTGATAGAAGTAATACAGATAAGATAGATTTCGCAGGGTAGGTATATTTAAGTATTCGATTCCATCAAAGAATAACTATTTCATTATTCATCTGTTGATCACATTACTACCAATATTTCCACAAAACAGTTCATTGAACAATAACTTCAAGCATAGCAACTAGATGGCATCACTGAATCCTGCTTTGAGAGGGAGTAATAACATGTTTCCATAGGCGTACCGACTGAGCTGGGATAAGGTAAAAGAATACAGGTAAAAGAGTATTTGAAAAAGAGTAAGCAACATAGCCGGATATTCTATTACTGTTATTACTTTTCAAAATTTTCAAATAAAAATAAATCAACTAATCAAACTTATCATAAAAAGTGGCAAATATTTTATTATGATGACTAGTTATTAATAAAAATAAAATAATAACAATTAAAAATATTAGCAATAATAATCATCATATTAATTGTCGCCCAACGCGGGCCAATAACAATAATAATATTAGTATCATCAATATTAGTATCACTACTTTTTGAATACCAATGAACAACGGAGAATTCAGAAGGTTCAAAACTCATGTTTGAGATTTTCATTTGGCATTAGGAAGAGGGATCCCATTTCACACACCCTTGAAAAAGCAGAATGGTTGAAAATGTTTGATAGGCGCACACTTCATTCCGCGGTGTTATTCCATAAAATAGATGTCACTCACACACCCCCATACTTATATAATAAAATACAGTTTAGAACAGATATGCATCATGTGAACATAAGAGGTAAAATGATTCATATTGTTAGGCACTTCACCGAGCATTTCAAGCGATCTTTTACTTATACCATCGCAAAGTTATATAATGACCTCCCGCCGATCCTCCAATCTAAATCTACTGTGTGTTTCAAAAATTGTTACAAGCAAAATCTATTATCAAATAAACATCATTATTAAATAGATGTGTTCTCCACTATAATAATTATCACCTATTATTTTTGTAAGTTTCATTCATTCTCTTTCATATTGTATTTTTGTTCTGTATTCTTCAATGTTTTTCTTTTTCTCTCTATCATTGTCGTTCTATATTATTCACATTATTATTGTACCATTATTGATTTAATATTGTAACAATACCCATATAGTGTTTGTATACTTTTATATGTATGGGAGTGGATCTCATGATTTGGTTTTATTCCAAAATTGTTTTAATAATGTTCCATGGTATAGTTGATAAAATTTCATCGAGAAAACAATGGAATAAACACCCTTCATCATAATTATTACAATTATAATTAATTTCCCGCCTATATATTTTTTCTCTTTCTTCGTATTTTTATTTTATTTATTTATTATTATTTATTGAGGTGCTAGAGTAAGAATGGTTTATACCAATCTTGTAACCTATTGACAGGTTTCATTTTTTTTTTCTCTCCTCAAATGTATCTAGATATTATTTTCTGTCAATAAATGTATATTATTATTATATAATATATTATAATTATTGAAGTGATTTTTTAACATATTGGAATGTTCTTGGAAAGTTAGTTTTAAATAACCATTATTTGAGCATACCCGAATCAACATAATTATCTTCATGGGATGAATCCTCCATCACATCCCATAATCACTGGATAGTGCGAGAGATTCTTGCTTACATGCACCAGACTGACCAATGGCAGTGTGGCGAACTGGACGGGAGCTATTTCTAATTAATTAGCTCGTTACATAGCGCTAATTGCAATAGAAACTGGGTGATAAACAATGTAACAAGTGTACAGGACACTGATAGTGACCCAACAGACTCTCCTCGGCAGGGCTTTCAGTCGGGAATGGAACAGAATTCGTGCAGAGATTCATTCATATATACTCTCGTATAGACGAATAAAAATTGTAGGTTTCAGATTTCCCCAAACCTAGCTAATATTCCTATGTAATCCAATTCGAATCAATCTGGTTTTATTTCGATTTTATCAATTGAACACATAGATATAGACAGAACTTACTCGAGTTCCGATCTCTATATTATTTCATTCCGGAAAATTATAGTGTATATTTCTTTGAAATGCTTTTATTATTGAAATTTAAAAGAGTTAATTTTATGATGAAAAATATAATAATCTAAATGCTTTATAATTGGCTCTGCTCAAAACAAATATTTTTATTTAGTTCCTGTCAGTTGGAAAAAACCAAAAGAGCACAAAATCAAAATCCCAGTTTAAAAATATGGACGGTATCGAGAGAAAATAATGGTTCATATACAAGAAGGGACCGCAATTGACTTCTGACCAGTGCAATGGGATTTTACTACAGTTTTTACTGCAAAAGTCGGAAATAAATTAAGTCGCGGTACTGTTAACGAAGCTGCAACCAAAGAACCCCGTACCAAAAACATGGGAAAATGGCTCTTGCAAATTTTGAAATTTTTTGTGATATTGTGGTACAAGTACCAGGAGTTACACGTGCAAGTTTGAATTAGTTTCTATGTCTAGTTTCGGAGATATGAATTTAAAAAAATCATAAAAATGGCTGTTTTACTTATCCAAAAGTATAACTTTTCAGATGATTAGTAACTGAATTATAGTATTGTTGGTTTGAAGGAAGTCAAATGACATGTCAGTCAGTCGGTCGTTAAGACAAAATAAGCTGCCTATTATACAGGGTGGGTCAAAAATAGCGACAATTTAGCATATTTCGCCAATCTTTATCATTGGTCCCATTAGTGGAACTGAGCATTTTTCATTAAACATATCTTTATGGGGAGTATTTTCTCATGACAAGAATATTTTCTTTAAAAGTTTTAACCTTCTTCCAAAACACTAATTGTTTTAAAAAATGTTTGTTTTTTATACTTCATGTTTTTAACATTAGTCACTTTGAGACAGTAAATCCGCTTTGAAGCCAAAACTACTTGAGGAAGACGTATAGTAGTTGTTTAATAAGATTAGCTACAAAAGCTTCAATCACATTTTATAAATATAAGTTGAAACAGGTTTTGCACCTAATATACATGGTGTTTCATAAATGAATGCTGATCCTAAAGGGAGGTAATCCTTGGATGATTTTAAGAAAAATTCTTCATATGAACATAGGTCCGCAACAGCATTATTTCTGAGATACAGGATGTTGAAATTTAACAAAAAAATCAGTTCTTCCCCAATATCTCTGAAACCACTTTGGCTTCTTTTTTCAATTTTGGTACATGCAAAGTACGCATTAACATTTTTTCCATGATAAAGGATTTCTTAATCAGTGGCGTCCCTGTTAACATGCCCTGCCATATTTTTTATCAAAATAATGATACGCCACTGTGTTTTTCTCAAATAAATATAATTTTTGTAATTGTCCTCTATCTTCTCATAGAAAGGGCCTCCTGTCTTCTTTCGTCCGGCGAACGGTTTTTGGGTAAGAAAATAAAATGCATTCATTTGCTGTCCATATCCGAAATCAGCCGTTGAAGAGTAGTAGGATTATCTTGTGGTCTAGAAACATCCAGTATGCTAAGAACAATATAAACAATTTTGACACTTCTTTAGCTAGATACGTGATATTATTTACGTTATAAAAACTTGTTAATAAAAAAAACATGGTAAATTTTACAAATACCGAATTAGCAGACATGCTTTACTTGTATGGGCTTGCTGACGGGAACGCATATGAAGCCAGGCGACTGCATCAAGAGCGCTTCCCAAATAGAATGGTTCCTGATGCTCGAACAATTTCAAGCACCCACAGAAGGTTATGTGAAACAGGAAGTTTTGAGCAAATCATCACTTGAAAGAAGCATTTCGGACTGCAAGAACTCCAGCAATTGAGGTAGCTGCTTTAAATTAAGTTGACGAAAATCCTGAAATAAGTACGAGGCAAGTTGCCAATAATTTGAATATCGCCCATATTCTAGTATAGAGTATTCTTCATGATAATTTATTATATCCCTATCACATTCAATGGGTTCAGGCTCAACTTCTTCGAGACATTCCATCACTAGTGAATTTCTGCCACTCGTGGTGTAAATCTCGTGCAGAACCATAATCATTTCCAACCTCGTGAGAAGTGTAATCGCATTCATATAGTTACCATCAAAACTACGATAATGTGTTAAATCATAACTACTGGAAACTGTATTCAAATCTACACTTGTATTCTCTCCAAACTACTAGCAGAA